>MVAK01000037.1:0-155371 GCA_014825535.1 Cystofilobasidium bisporidii | reverse complement strand
TTGGTCGTGGAGTGTGGGGGGTTTGTTGCTGGGTGGGGGGGGAGGGGGGTGGGGGGGGGGGTGTTTGGGGGGGGGGGGGGGGGGTTCATGGGCTATGTCAGCATGACGTGCCTCCACATACAAGGGAGCGTTGACAGGAAGATCTCACCTTGATCTCGGTCAGCAGCTCAATCTTTTCGCGCATGAGCCGCTCAAGGTCGGCTAGCTCGCGTAGCGCCTCATCCGGCACTTCTTCGGCACCCGCGTCCCGGACTTGCTGCTCGAGCTCGCGCGCGCGCTCGACCGCACGTTCCGCGACAGCGACGCAATCGTCGGCATCATCGCACCTGAGGAGCGTCGGGTCATTTTCGATGAGTGCGCAGTCGACGGAAGGCGTGAGGAGGAGAAGACGAGACGCACGTCTGCGACTCTGTCACGGCCCTGATCTGTTTCTCGCCCTGCATGAGCTCCTCTATCGACGTCTCTGCATTAGCCCACTTTTCGGCGAGCTCCTCTGTGGGCGACCCGGGCAGAGAAAGAGCAGCGTCTCAGCGGATGTAGGGCGCGCAGCGACGTTCAGCCGGGCAAGCGCACGCACCTTCAAGTTTGACGCAGCCCTCCTCGACCACAGCCATCTTCTTGAGATTGACATAGTCGCCAAGCTTGCGCTCACCGTCCTTGGTCTTTCCGTTGAAGAGCCGCTTGTCGACCGCGATGCGCTCGACGACCCACAGAGCGGCGCGGTAACTCGCGAGCAGCTCACGCTGGCGTGGAAACTCGCGGGCGGCGAGCGGCCGCAGCGACGCATGGAAGTTGGAGAGCGTCGCCAGGTGGAACGAGAGGTTGGTCGCGGCGAGGGTGAGCGCGCGAGACTGTGTGTGCAGGGTGTCGATCAACGGGTAGACATGTGAGTCGACCGTCTGCGCTAGTCCAGTCGACGCGGCCGCGAACGACGAGGCCGACGATGCCGAGAGCGACAGCGCGGCCGGAGGCACCTTCTTGATCTCGAGCGCGGCGACCACGTCAGCTTCGTCGGCCTGAAGTGTATCCTTGGAGAAAATGTAGAGCTGGACAGAAGAAGCGTCAATAATCAGCGTTTATGTCTCTGCTAGCGGAAGCGGGGGGAGCGACAGCGCTGCCGGCAGTGCAACGGCGCACCTCGTCCCAGCCGGGCGTGCCGGCCGACAGCACGTTCTCCTCCCCGACCTGCTCGCCGTTGCCGTAGAAGGGAATCGCGTCTGCCGGGTCGATGCACGTCAGTTCTCCAATGGCTCGGCGGAGCGATTCGAGCCTGTGCCGTCCGAAGCGCAATGGTCGGTCAGCACACAGGCAGAGACAGGGGGCATCGCGGGAAGGGATGAGACGACGAGCGAGGGCGGCCACTGACGTCTCGAACACGGCACCGGAAGGGAAAGCAAAACTCTGGCCGTCGACAGCCCGATGAACAAGGAACTCGGAAGCCATCCGGAGGTGCTTGCCCGATGCGATGAGGCGAGAGCGAGGACGGCCGAAGGGAGCGACAGGGGAGGGGGAGGAGAGGGGAGGTGGAGGCAGCCGAGACCGGGCGGTCGACTGCGTGCGTGCTCAAGATCGGCCCCAGTCGACTCGGAACGGAGGGACAACTTCAGGGGTCCGAAAGCCGCTCTGAGAGGATCTCAAAGGAGGAGATTCTCGAGCCTGCGAGGTGATGAGATAGGTCTGCGAGGGGTATCAAGGCGTGGGCGACGCGATGATTGTGGTGGTGGGGGGGGGGGGCGTGAGCTTGCGATCTGCCGCCCGGGCGAGCTCTATCTCGGCAGCCGACGACGCCTGTGTCGCGGGCACGGTCGCGTCTGTCCCGTCTCGTCCATTGTGCGCCGACACTGCCGAGTGGACGCGAGGCAGACGAGCAGCGCTGACAGCAGGCACAGCCGACGGGAGCTCCATATTCATCTGGACATCGTACATGTACATCTGCTCGGCGTTCCCCCCCCCCCCTTCACAGACGCGCTTGACGGGGACCCGACCGCGCGATTGTTCAGGCGAACTTGACACCCTCTCCCTCCTCGCCGTCTTCACCTGATGGGACTCGAAATACTTGCGCCTTGCCTTGCTTGACCAGGATCGCGAGCGCCGAGCGAAGCAGTTGCAGCGGTAGGTCGTAGAATTCTGGAGAGAAACGTGGCGCAAACCTTGTGTCAGACCCAAGCGGCCGCTCAGCGAGCAGTGCGACAGACGACGAAGAAGAGAGAGAACAGACTCTTGCCACCCTCCTCGGACTGCAGTTCGGCGAACGTCAGGATGGAGTTGGTCTGGCCGGTGCTTGAGACCTGCGCGCAGACGAGGAGTCGACGGCGAGGGTTAGTGTCGCGCAACGACTCGACAAAGGAGCAGCGATAGCAGCAGAACATGACTAGGGCGCACCCAATCGTATATTTGCGCAGCCCACTCGTCTGGCGTCAGCCAGTAGAGGAGCACGGCCGACGGCGGGTCCTTCGAGTTCCTCGCGGGCAACGGCGGCAGCGGAATCGCCCGGCCTGGGTCCCGGTTGCATGAGGAATCGAGTGCGCGGGTCAGCGACCTCCCATACACGAGTGAACGAGTAAGCGACACTGGGCAAGGACGTACCGCTGTCGACGAGAGCTTGCATCAGCTCCCTCTGGTATTCGCGCCCCGCCCGCCGTCGCAACGTCCGGTTCTGGAACACGTCAGCCATCTCGCCGCCCTCGTCCGCGCGGAGCTCAAACACGCGATGCCATCGCGCCCAGCTGAGGACGAGCGTCGTCCACAGCGCCGTCTGGTGTGCGTGCGTCGCCGCGTTGGGCTGCGGCGTAAAGAAGGGCGGGAACGAGAAGACGGGCGGGAAGACGTAGCCCGACGGCGCGGTCACTGAGGCCAGGGCCGGTGGTGGTGCGGGCGAGGGCGGGGGGTGGACGACAGCGCCGTCGGCCGGCAGCGACGCCGTCTCCATCGAGAGTCGCTCGCTCGAAGGAGTGTGAGGAGGAGGCTGGAGAAGGCTGCCTAGGCGATGCGTCGTAACCAGAACCGTCGAAAAGGACAGGAGCTGCGGTGGTCGTGGTCGTCGTTACTGGCCTCAAGCATCATCATCATGCTCGCCGGGGCTCGTCGCCGTCCACCACCGACGCCCATCCCGGCCCGCTGTCACACCCCTCTTTTCCCTCCTCGTCGTCCAGGATGAGCTCGCTGTACGACCATCTCGACCGGCCGTCGCTCAGGACGTTCGTCCAGACGGTCAGCCGGGCCTTCTACGAGCCGTCGCACGTCATCCTGCTCGACCAACTGCTCAAGCGGGACGCGTGCGTCTCCCTCCCCTTCCTTCGGCAGGTGCCAAGCTCACGAGCATGCTGACGCGACTTGATGCCGGTCGAGGGAGCAGCTTCAGGGAAGACGACCTCGCAGGGCTCACCGGTGTCACTGTCAAGGAGCTCGCGCGCCTTGCAGGCCCGCTCATTGGCGACGGCCTCGTCAAGCGGTCGGTGATGCCTTGCTGCTTGCTTCCCTTACCCTTCCTCGAGAGTGTACGAGCCGCCTGACACCCTGCGCTTCGAACGAACCCTCCTCGGCTCGGCAGCTTCGAGCGACTCGAGCACCGCGAGGCCAACCCGCCGCCATATGCCCGGCCGGTCAACCGGCGGTACTATTGGATCGACTTCAAGCATTTCTCGGACGTCGTCCGCTGGCGGATGGACGTGCTGTTCCACTCTCTCGACAAGAAGCTGCGGGCGGTGCGCTTGCCCCCCCCCCATCTTCCCTTTGCCGTCTCGTACCTGGACCGCTGGCTGACATCAGCCTGTCGATCATTTCGCCCCTCTGCAGGAGCAAGAGAACAAGGGCTACATCTGCCCTTCGTGCAAGAAGGCCTACCTGCCGCTCGACATCCCGGCCCAGATCTCGTCTGACGGCAACTTTCTGTGCGACGTCTGCTCGACCCCGCTGATCGACAATGAGGAAAGTCAGAGCGTACGGGGCGAAAAGGACAAGATGGCCGGCTTCAACGGTCAGACGAAGTGGATCCAGGAGGGCCTGCGCAAGACGGCCGAGATGGTCTTTCCCAGGTACGGCCACCGACAATGACCGCCTATGCACGTCCACGCGCTGATCTTACGCCCGCCACTTTCCCCGATGTAGATTCGACATCCAGCAGTGGCTTGCCGAGAACGCGCGCAACAGCGAGGCGTCGACGTCGGCAATTCAGGTCGACTTGCAGCTCGATGCCGACCAAGAGCGCAAGGCGCGCGAGCAAGCCCGCTTGGCCGAGGAGCAACGGTGCGTCTGAGCCCTACCACACGCGGCACCCCTCTCAACTTTTGACGCCATGACTGATCTCGCTCTCCTTCTTGTTCGTCAGCTCGCAAAATATCCTGCCTGCATGGCACCTCTACTCGACCGTGTCGGGCCAGCAAACGGCGCTCGGCATTGCCCACGCCGCCCAAGCGGAGTCGTCGCTCGCGGCCGCACGCGCCGTTGCGGACGGCAAGGACGCCCAGAGGGTTGCGGACGAGCGACACACGCAGTGTAAGTACTGCAGCCCGCCGCGCTCTTTGCTCTGTCGACCTCACCAATCTGTCGCGTCTGACGTCTCTCTTCCTTACCCGGTCCGTCCGGGCAGCCCTGGAGGACTACTACAGCCAGCGGCAGACTGGCGTGTCATCGGCCAAGCGGTCACGGAGTCCGAGCGTCGATCTGTGGCAGGAGTCTGGCGAGGGCAAGCGTTGGAAGGGAGAGGATGAGGAAGAGCAGCTGGCAGTGAACGAGGTGGACGGCTTGGACGGCGAGCTCGGACAGCAGGTTGTCACGGGTGCGTCTAGTCCCTTTGCGCCTCTGCCTTGTGCCCTTGCAAAATCGAGCGACACTCATTGACTGCGCTACACTGACTGCACTCCGCCTTCTGCAGTCGCCGGCGTCGAGAAGGCCTTTGATGACGTGACGGAGGACGACCAGGAACTGATGACGCCTGACGAGTACACCGTGCGACCTTTCCCTAAACGTCTAGCTCCCCTCTTGTGCCTCGCAGTGCCCGAACGCCCTGAGCTGACCTGCATCTGCTCGCGACCCCTTCCCCTCGCAGGTGTACGCCGAGCTGTGGCAGGAGCTTAACTCGTGATGTCCATGACTTCGCAAGCACGCACGTCGCCAAGCAAGAACACAAGAGACGTGCATCGTCATTCAGGAGCGGCAGCCGAGGCTGTGCGTCTAAGGCTAAGGAAGGAAAGGGAGGAGGGGGGGGAGGCATTACTTGGAGGAGAGGGCGTCGACACCGGGCAGGACCTTGCCCTCGAGGAGCTCGAGCGAAGCACCTCCGCCGGTCGAGACGTGCGAGAGCTTGTCCTCCTTGCCGGCGTTGGCGACAAGAGTGGCAGTGTCGCCGCCGCCAACGATGACGGTCGCGCCGTTGTCGCAGGCCTTGATGGTCGCGTCGAGGAGCGTCTGCGAGCCGCCGGCGAAGGCCGGGAACTCGAAGACACCGGCAGGGCCGTTCCAGAGGATCGTCTTGGCCTCAGCAACAGTCTGGGCGTAGAGCTCGCGCGACTTGGGTCCGGCGTCGAGGCCCATCCAGCCCTCGGGGATGCCCGACTCGTCGGTAGCGGTGTCGGTCTGCGCGCAAGGCAACGTCACAAAAGCACGCGGATGTCAGTCAGAAGAGAGCGGCAGCAATATCAGAGCAGCGATCATCGACGCACGTTGGCGTTCTTGTTGAAGTCGTCGGCCGTGATGTAGTCGACGGGGAAGACAATCTTGACGCCCTTGGCCTGGGCCTTGTCGAGCAGCGACTGGGCCTTGGCCGCACCGGCCTCGTCGAAGAGCGAGTTGCCAATCGAGATGCCGTTGATGGCCTTCTTGAAAGTGAAAGCCATGCCACCGCAGATGATGAGCGAGTCGACCTGAGGAGGCGAGGTGACGCGGTGTCAGAGCTGTCGGGGCGAGCTTCATCGAAGCGGAGCGACACAAGGAGCTTGAAGCAAGGACGCACCTTGTCGAGCATGTTCTCGATCAGCTGAATCTTGTCCGAGACCTTAGCGCCGCCGAGGATGGCGAGGAAGGGTCGCTCAGGGGACTCGAGCGCCTTCGCGAAGAACTCGAGCTCCTTGGCCATGAGGAAGCCGGCAGCGCGCTTGGGGAGCTCGACGCCGACCATGGACGAGTGGCCGCGGTGGGCGGTGCCGAAGGCGTCGTTGACGTATACGGTGCCGAGCGAGGTGAGCGACTTGCGGAACGCCTTGACGGCCTCGGGGTCGGCTGTTGTCGGACGAGCAGGCCAACGTCAGCAACAAGTCGGACTTCGACGGGGCGGGACGAGAAAGCAACCGGAACGGACCCTTGGTCTTCTTGCCCTCGGCGTCCTTGGACGAGCCCTCCTCCTCAGCGTAGAAGCGGAGGTTCTCGAGCAGGAAGACCTGGCCGTCCTTGCCGTCCTTGACAGCCTTCTCGACCTCGTCGCCGACGCAGTCGTTGAGGAAGGTCACGGGCTTGGACAGGAGCTCCTCGAGCTTCTTGGCCTGTTCGACGTCATGCAGAGGGCAGTCGAGCGCGTGCAGTCAGCACACGTCGCAGCGAACGATGCAAGGCAGACCGGCACGCGAGTGGAAAGATGATACTTACGACCGGCTTGAGGGAGAACTTCTCAACCTTGTGGCCGTCGGGGCGGCCGAGGTGCGACATGAGGATGACCGAGGCGGCACCTGAGGAGCGGCGGGGAGTCAGCAATGTGGGCTAGCAGATCAACGGCGAAAGGCGGTCTGAAGACAGCTCACCCTGCTCAATAGCATGCTTGATGGTGGGAAGGGCAGCGACGATACGCTGTTGGCAGTCGGGGTGAATGACGGGGTCAGCCCGGGCGTCTCGAGGAGCGCGGCCTGGAGGGGTAGACAGCTGGCCGGCTGCAGAGGCGATTGTCGACGCACAGCGGGGTTGGTGATCTCACCGGTCGACTTGTCCTGGGGGACGTTGAAGTCTGCGAGTGGAGAAGGAGGCAGTCGGGACGAACGAAAGAGATTGGCGTTGGGCCAGCAGGGTGAAAAGAGGTTTGGGGAGGACAGGAGCGATGGTCAGCCTTTGCGGCCGGCTGACGACAAAGCCGGTCTTCAACTCAGGCACGCACCGACACGGATGAGAACGCGCTCGCCCTTGAGCGAGATGTCCTTGATCGAGAGCTTGGAGGAGAGAGACATGGCGATGAGTAAGGAAGAGAGGTGTTCGTGGTGGGGAAGAGATGTGGTTGGGCAGCTGCAAGGGCATTTTCGCGCTCTTGCCGCAAAGGCCACTGCCGCTCTCCCCGTGCGTCGGCGCAGCAGCCACCTGTCGCTGCAGCTCCTCCCCATCGGGCAGCCGGCAGCTCTCGGACAAGGCTCGGCTCGCAGCGTGGCGCCGGCTACTATCTCTTGAGACTCGGACCATCTACCGGCTTGCTTGTGCTGCAGCGTGCCTTGATGAAGGGCAGACGGTCTCCTGCCCAATGTCGTGCGTCGTCTTGGGATGAGTTTTCGGGGGCAAAACTGAGGGCGCACCTGTGCACGGACCCAGTCCGCTGAACCATGCACCAGCGCGGCCGCAACCTGTTTCGGCGCCCTTGTGCGAGAGATTCAAGCACGCATCTGGCGAGAGGAATGAGTACGGTCTGTGCGATCGTCCTCTGTGAGAGGCGTTGAAAGCGGCCTGCGATCTACGGAGGGCTCCCATTTCATGCCGCCGGCTGCCTACCCATGCGCGCGTGCGCGACGTCCCGGCTGACGGCACCTCATCGCCGACGCCCACACCCAATCCCACTCTCTCTTGCCCCTTCTTGCCCTCTCTCTTTGGCGCTCGCGCATGGGCAGACTCGTCGTCTGGTCGGCTGTTGCGCTCCTGGCATGCCTGCTCTGGTCGCAAAATGTCGTGCTCGCAACTCTGGGGTTCGGCTCGCCAACGCCGGACGTCCCTGGCGCAGCTGCTGCTGACAGCTCACGTCCAGCCACAGCTCGTCCGGGCGGTCCGTCGGCCTTCCACGGTCAGCCCAGTACACTTGAGCTCAAGAAGCGGACGCATGATCTGTTCAATCACGGCTGGCAGGCCTACCTGGACCATGCCTATCCGATGGTCAGTCTATGCGACCCAGCCGCGGGCTTGCCCGCCATCGTGTGCTGACGCGAGTTGCGACCCCGTCGATGATTGTAGGACGAGCTCAAGCCGCTCAGCTGCGCCGGCCTTGGTCCGGGCCCGGAGCAAGGCGGCAGCGTCAACGATGTGTGCGGCAACTTCTCACGTACGTGGCCCCAATCCTCTGTTGCACGAGTCTGCAGGCCACGTCCACCGGCTGACGTCCCGCGCTCGCTGGGAGCCCCTCCCCTTCCTAGTGACCCTGATCGACGTCGCCGACACGCTCGCCGTCATGGGTGACAAAGCTGGCTTTGAAGCCGCCGTCAAAGAGATAATCCAGCGGGTCTCGTTCGACCAGGATGCCAAGGTCCAGGTGTTTGAGGTGGTGCGTCCGCCTTACCGCTAGCGCCCCCTGCCCCCTTTTGGGTTGCCGCGTGCCGCTCGCTGATCAGCCCAGGCTCTGCTCGGCACATTGCAGACCATCAGGGTGCTCGGCGGCCTTCTTTCTGCTCACCAGCTAGCGCTGCCCGGACACCCGACCCACCCTGGCTTCGACCTACCCTGGTATCATTCGGAGCTGCTTGACCTCGCCGCCGACCTCGCCGACCGCTTGCTGCCGGCCTTCCGGACGCCGACCGGCATCCCAATCGCCCGCGTCAACCTGCGTAGAGGAATCGCCAAGGGAGAGACGATGGACACGTGCTCGGCGGGGGCTGGCAGTCTGCTGCTCGAGTGGATCGTGCTCAGCCGGCTGACTGGCGTCACAAAGTACGAGGAGGCCGCAACCAGGGCTTTCTGGGCAGTCTGGAACCGCCGCAGCGCCAAGGGCCTGGTAGGCAACGCAGTGAGCGCATATAATGGGGTGTGTAGCGGCTGCTCTCCGATTCGGATGCGCTCTACCTTCTCGTCCCGTGCGCTGACTCCGGGCTGCCATCGAGCAGCTCTGGATCCCGCCGCTCGTTTCGCACGTCGGCGCCGGCGTCGACTCCTTCATCGAGTATGCGTTCAAGGTGCGTCTGACTGGGTCAGCTCCCGAGTCTCACTATATCGCACGGACTCTGATGACCTTCCGCTCCCTCGTATGATTCTGCAGGCGTACGTTCTCACCGGCGAAGACGGCTACCACGACGTCTTCAAAGAGTTCTACGGCGGCGTCATGTCGTTTGTCCGGGACGAGAGCGGGTTCTGGGTGCGTCCTTGACCCTCGTGTGCGCGTTGTTCTCGTTGAAGATCAAGTGACTGACTGCGCCTTGGGCCATCGCGGCTTGAAGTACCGAGGTGCGGCCCTCGAGACAGGGCAGAGGGTGGGCCTCACTGTCGAGTGCGTCCGTCAACCCTGCCTTCCGCGCTGCCCCGTCGTGCTGCGCCAGATCGCTGATGAGGCACTCATGCGAGGCAGCTCTCTCGCCGCCTTCCTTCCTGGCCTCCAGACGCTCGCTGGCGACCTCGAGTCGGCCATCAAGTCTCACCTCGTCTGTGAGTGTTGCCCTGCCCAGAAGGCGCCGCTCCGGTCTCTGCCCAGACCGCTGACTCCTTCGCTCTCACAGACTGGAACCTTTGGCGGCGGTACGGCGGGATGCCCGAGAGCTTCCACGTGATCGAGCGCGAGGCCGAGGACTTGGCCTACCCCTTCCGCCCCGAGTTTGTGGAGTCAACGTACTACCTGTACCTGGTGCGCCCCGCGTGCGCGGCTTGCTTCACCTCTTCCAGACTTGAGGCTCAGTAGCTGAATCAGACGGTCGATCTTTCGCAGGCGACTAAGGACCCGTTTTATCTCGAGGTTGGGAGGCAAATCCTCCAGGACCTGGAGGTGTTCGGTAAGGTGGCCGACGGCGCAGGCTGTGGCCTGGCTGGCTGGACCCTGGGTGCAGGCGCGGCGGGTCAGATGGACAGGATGGAGAGCTTTGCGCTGAGCGAGACGCTCAAGGTGCGTCTGCCTGGCTGCTCGATTGCGATCGCCGAGGGTCTGATCAGCTGACGCGCGATCCCTGTTCGTCTGACTCTCCTTTATCTAGTATCTGTACCTCCTCTTTGACGAGGTGCGCTCGCCCTCTGGCCCGCTGAATCCGCTCCTCAGATCTCCGACTGACATCTTGCGGTTCGTAGGACGAGCACGACTTCTCGTCCGCCACCGTCTTCTCGACCGAGGGACACCTGCTGCACCTCCCTCCTCCCTCGCTGAGGGTGCCCTCGGCGACGCGGCGAGCATTGAGGAAGGGTGAGAACCTCCAGTGCCCTGCGCCGTCCGATACCGAAGCGCTGTCGATGGGCGTCCGAGGGTGGGCCATCTTCATCTGTCGTGTGTCCTCTGAGTCCGTGACCGCTGCTGACGCTGCCTTCACCATCACTCGCACGCACTTCTACCGCTCGCAGACGGCCCGACTGGCAGTACGCGCGCCATCTCGCTGGTCGTTCTTTGGTTGACGACGGTGACGAGGACGAGCTTAGCTGGCGGGCGGACGGATGGTGCGCCCTCGGTCGAGAAGAGAAGTGGACGGTGGAGGTCATGTTCTCGGCCGAAGAGGAGAAGGAAGACCCCTCGCCGGGCAAGGACAAGCTGCGGCTCGTGGAGGGAGGCGCAGAGCTGCGGCAGACGCGCAACGTACGAGCCAAGGTTACTCGACGACTCGACGGCTCAGGGTGCGTGCCCTTTGCTTTTACCAGCTGTCCTGCGTCCGACTTCCTCCCCGCTGACCTTAGCACGTCCGCAACCAAAGGTACGATGTCACACACGTGGGTCCGTACAACCTGCGCACCGGCCAGACCCTTTGGATCACCGACCCGGCCGTCGTCGAGCCCTTCAACGCTGCTTTCCCTCCGCCGGCACCGCTGATTTCGCCCCTCCAACCCGACAATGATACGGCCTCCCGAGATCCGGCTGTACAGCTACGCATCGAGGTCAACGGCACGCTCTGGGCGACTGTTAGCGCTGGTACCTCGACCTTCGGAGGCGTTGTCTCTCCGGCAGATCGCTCCAGCGCAGCGCTCCACCTCGATTCAGCCCCAATACGGCTCGCGCCTTCCCCAGCAGAGCGCTCGACGGCGTGTGAGCCCTTCCGGCGCCCACCATCGACGAGACTTGTGGCGGAGCACTTGCTTCTGGTGAAGCGCGGCGGGTGCACCTTTGCGCAAAAGCTGCTTGTCGCTCGGAGCGCAGGAGCGGCAGGCATCATCGTCTGGGACGCCTTTCCCTCGCCTCCTACTCCCTTCTCGTCGCTTGGCCTCCTACAGCCGTCGGCCTCTGCGACCGACTGGGCCGACGGGTCTCTGCCGGCGACGGAGAAGGAGGTCGTCCTGTTCCTGCCTTACACGCGCGGTATCGGTAGGAAGCTCGATGCTCTTCTGCGCCAGCCGGGATCCGACGTCCGCGTCTCGGTGGACCGCATGCGAGAAAAGTCTGTGACAGACCTTGCGCCTGACGACGACCGGAGGAGCCTGTGGGTCGGGAGCCTGCCAGTCGTCAACGCTGTCGTCGGCACGGCGGGGCACCCCGACTTTGGGCGGGCGGGCGTAACATGATCTTTTATTCTGCTCTTTCACCGCTCTGGCCGCTGCCTAGTGTGTGCGATGGGACAAGTCTCGTGCATCTCGAGCGAATCGACGACGCATCAGAGCTTGACAACGCGTCAACGCAGGAGACCACAGGAGTGCCCGTTCGAGGCGCAGCGGCGTCGACAGCCGACGTGCGTCCGACGTCGACCCTTTCCCCTAGATCTCCCCTTCCTCCCTCGACTCACGTCTTGCCGGGCATGCTCAATCTCGTCCGTCTTGTCAGCTTTTGTGTGGAATTGTCGGTCGCTGATCAGGCTCGCTGCTCTCGGCCGCCGACATCGCAGGACGAGGAGGTCCGGCTGTACTCGACCCCACAAGAGCGCGAGCTCTTTGACTCGCTCAGCACGCTCTTCTCGATCATCGTCAGCCTCGAGTATCTCGAGCGCGCGTATGTGCGCGACTCGGTCGGGTCCAAGGAGTGCGGCCAACACTACCCTGTCGCCATCGAGATGCTCGGATGAGCTGCCCGTCGGCGAGATGGGGCTGACCTCCCCCTGGCCTGCCCCTTGCAGGTACACCCAGGCATGTAGCCGCCTGCTCGCCCAGTACAAGGGCCTGGTCAAGCTCTTGCCTCCTGCAGAGTTTCCCAGCCTCGAGGCGTTCATGACGCGCTTTCGGGTTCGTCGACTTCGAGCGGCCTTGGCCTGGCCAGCTCGCCGCAGCTCGGGAACGTCACGCTGACCCCAGCAGGTGCTGTCACTCGACCTCGCAGATGGACAACCCGGCAGCCGTTCATCGGCTCAAGGTCGGGGTACCTGCCACCGTCGAGCATGGCGGGGGAGATGCGGATGGCGAGAACGGCAACGGTGGAGGCGAGCAGGGCAAGTGGGTCGCCGAGGTCACCCAGGTCCGTTCACCATCCCTACGGCAGCCTCCGGACTCCCTGCTCCTCCGGAGCCAATCCTGGGTCCCTCGCTGACGCCCGCGGCGGTCCTTTCTGCTCCGTCACGCCAGTCCTTCATTACGCTTCTGGATGCTCTCAAGCTCAATCTGCGGGCCAAGGACCAGCTGCACCCGTATTTGAGCGACCTGATGGCCGGCTACTCGCGCTTCAAGGGCTCAAGCGAGTGGGAGGGCCGAGGCCGCATCCTACACTGGTGCGTGCAGTGCTTTTCACTGCCGCCTGTACTTCTGGAAGGCGGGAAGTCGCTGACTTACTTCTCGGTCATTCCTTTCGTAAGGCTCATAACGCTCAACGCGCTCAGTGCGAGCGACGAGATCTCGGACGAGCAATCGAGACAAGTATGTCGCCTCGGCTCTCGTCTCGACGCAAGTCCGGCGCGTCAGGCTGACCGCTTGCGCTTTCCGTTCCTTTTCCTCTCCCGACAGATGCTATTCGACATCGAGCAGGCCTACAACGAGTTCTTCCGGTCGCTGTCGGGCGGCAGCGGGAACGGGGGCGGCGACGGCGGAAGCTAGCCCTGGTCGCCCGGCGCCGACCGGGACTGGCATGGTGGCACGTTGTATAATCTCGGGCAAGAGGCCTTTTGTAAGATCTTCATGGCATCGAGCATCTAGCATCGCCGGGCGTGAGAAAAGAAAGGAAGGACGATCACCGCAAGCGGCGCACCGGAGTACGCAACTGACGCTAACTCCGCGCGGGCGCGCGCACCGACTTCCTTCGTCGCTTGTTGGCTGCGTGCGAAACGCGCCATGCTCTCGCGTATCAGCAGCGCTCCTCCGCTCTGCCTATGGGATATCCCGGTGCGACAGACGGAAGTTTGGGCGCGCGGTTTGCGCCCGTCGGTTGAGCCGCTGCGCTGGGTCGTCCACCCGCGCGCGAGCAGCAAGAACCTGCCGCCCGACGACGACCTCCTCAGCCCTGCACCTCCGTCCCTCCCTATTGCCGTCCGGTCTCGTTCCTCTTCAGCCTGCATTCATGACCTCGTCATCACCACCGCCACCTCCTTCGGATGCCAAGGTCGACGCTCCGGCTGCTCCGATAGACGAGGCTGTTGCCCCAAGTGTCTCTGGTTCGTCCCCGCCCCCTCATCGCCGTTTTTGGCCCAGGACGTCCGTCCTGGCCGTGTCCCCGGTGGCATCTGTCGAGCCGCTGCCGTCCTGGTCGAGCTCGACACCTGACGTCTGCTTTGCCCCGAGCCAGATCTCAAGGCCGGCAGCGGTCGCAAGCGCGAGCGCGAAGGCAGCATGGAGCCGAGCGACAAGATGAGCGCCCTCAAGCTCGCAGCGCTTGGCCAGAAGAAGGTCAAGGAGGCAGAGGTGCGTGTCCCGCGACTCGTCCATTGCTGTGGGCTCCCGTTCTTCATCTTGCCGCGTATATCGCGAGCTGACAATCTTGCCCTCGCTCGTCCGGTCCTCCGCTACAGTCCGCAGCGTCGTCGAGCTCGAAGGACCGCCTGTCCAAGTCGCCACCGTCAGCGACCGCCGCGCTCCAGCCTCCGACCGTCCCATCTACGGCCGAGGCGTCGTCGTCCGCGCCGGCGTCCGCCGCCGCCCCGTCAGCCAAGCCCAAGGCGCCGACCTTCTCGAGCTTCACGTCGTCGGGCTTCGGCTCGGCAGCGTCGAGCGGTGGTTCGAACGCGTTCTCTGCGTTCGCGACCGCCAAGCCGTTTGGCTCAGCCGGAGCGTCGACGAGCGCAGGCGCGAGTTCGAGCAGCTTTGGCGACATCCTCAGCAAGGGCGGTCGCGGAACGACGGCCGAGGCGGACGGCAGCAAAGAGGACGGCAAGGATGGAAGTGCCGCGGACGAGGCGGAGGCGGACGTCGCAGGGGACGATGGCGTTGACGGCATCGTCAAGCTGGCGGCCCAAGACAGTGCGTCCAGCCTCTGCTCAGTTTTGTCTGCGCTTGTGACACGGGTGTTCAGGGGAGCTGATCTCGCTGGTCGCTGTCCACTCACAGCCATCACCGGAGAGGAGGACGAAGACACGCGGCATCAAGTCCGCTGCAAGCTGTATGTGCTGGAGAAGGAGGGCGGCTGGAAGGAGCGCGGCACGGGCATCTTCAAGGTCAACGTCAACGTCGAGTCGGCCAAGCCGCGGTTGCGTGCGTCTCTTTCACAATCTCCCTCTCGCTCTCGCCTGACAGGTCATCTGCTGACTGGCGCGGCTGACTGTTGCGCATTGCAGTGATGCGCGCGGACGGCGTCCTCCGGTTGATCCTCAACGTCGCCCTCTTTCCCGGCATGAGCTGCGAGCGGCAGGACAAGTGGGTCCGGTTCAGCGCGTTTGAGGACGCCCAGCTGGCCCATCTCGCCGTCCGGGCAGGGTCGGTCAAGGCTGCCGAGGAGCTCGTGCGTTCCTCTTCTAAATGTGCTCCATCTGTAGGCCAGCTCGCCATCTCGCGCACGACTGCGCTGACATCTGACCGCGTCGCTCAACAGTTTGACAAGATCCAGGCGCTCATGCCGCCGGATGGAATGTCCCGGCTTGCCTCCGCATCAAAGTCGCCGGAAGCGCCCGCCGCCCCGGCAGCCGCTTCAAAGCCGGCGCTGGTCCACTCCAAGTCGACAGAGGTCACGTTCAAGGACGAGCCGGAACCGAAGCCTGACGACGACACGCCCCCGGCAGCGCCGCCGTCGGCGGCGTAGCCTTCGTCCTCGCCCCCGCTAGCTTCCGCCGTCCGGTTTCTGTCCACCTCACACGTCTTTGCCCATCTGCGTCATGCCCGCCTGGAACCCAACCTCTTGATCCTGTAGCCCGTCCCTCCGCCTGCCCATTTCCCTCTCTCGAATCCGCCTCACGACAAGGCGTCCACTTTCAAGGACTCATACCCACGCGCATCATCAACGCTCCCTCGCCCCCTCTTTTCTCTCATCTTCACCAGCGCGGCCTTGAACCTCCCTGCCCCTCCCGGGGCCATCCCACCTTTGGCGCGCCTGGCCGACACCCTTCGCTCGGGGCTGAAGACACGCACGGGGCTGAAGACACGCACCGACCTGCCGCCCTTCAAGCACCTTGCCCCCCCCCCCCCTCTTGCCCGCGGTGCCGTGCCAACGTCACGTCGTAAGCAGCCGATCAGATGGCAATCTCTGTGCTTCCGTCCGCTCCCTATCCCTGCCCCTTGGCACCTCCGCCGTCCTTCTCCCTGGCCTGCAGCCCGAGCAGCCCGACAGGCCCGCTATCATGGTCGGCAAGGGCGCATGAGCTCATCATGCCCGCACAAACATTGCAATTCGCGCTCGGCCCAGCGCGGCCACCGATGCGCGGGCGCGCTGCAGGTGCGCCTGGCACGGGCGACGTCCTTTTGGCGAGTCGGCTGTGGATGTGCAGATGAGGTCAAAAGAGGTTGGTGCTTTCGGACACTTTGCACTGGGTTCAGCGGATGAGCAGCGCGCGCGCGTGGCCCTCTAGGGCTGGGCAGAGAGTTCAAGACGTGCGACCGCCGCCGCCGCCGCTCCAGGCGCGCACTGCACGGCGCGCCGGGGCTGGCCGGCCGACGGATTCGACCGCCGCACGGCGAGATCTCTTTTGTTCAGTGTGCGAGGTGCCGCTCGCAATGGTTGGCCGTCGACCCTCTCGGCCTCAAAAGGCCATGAGCGACCTCGCGAGGAGGAGGTTCAGCTCTCGTGGCGCTGCGCCCAGGCGCGCGGGGTCTGAGGTCGAGGCCACGCGCCTGCTTTTCATTGGGGCTTTGTTCTCGACGCGTCGTCCGGCCGGCCCTTTGACCCGTCGTCTTTGGCCCCCTTCATGGCTACCCTGCTGCCCCTTTGAAGCTCCTGTGAAAGCTGCAGACAGCGGGACCTGAAGTCGGACCTTCACGTACATGATGCTGCACATGCGAGGGTCAGGCCGCAGGATGATGAGAAGGGACGGCTGCGCGCCCAACCATGGAGCGCCCGAGTGAGAAGGCCGATCGCGAGCGGGTCAGGCAGCGAGCCAGCGAGCCCAGCTCGTCCTCCTTGGCCAGAGCACGACGTCAACGGGACCAGCCCTCACCTTTCCTCCCTCACCCGAACCCCTTCTCTTCGGCCACTGCCACCACCACTGCCACCCTCGTCCGTCTCGGCTGCTCGGGTTTGACCGTCGCCAGCGCTCCCTGGTTCGCTCGTCCGCGGGCTCCTTCCTCGCCGCCGGTTGCCGCCGCCTTGCTCGTCTGCCCCTTGTTCGGCGCCTCTCCTGCCGACCTATCGTCCCGGCTCGCCTGCTGCCTGCCCCAACATTGCCCGCCCTCGAACGACTGCCAGATCTCGCCCCCTCGCCCCCATGTTCATGCCGCCGCGGTCCAACTCGCTGTCGTCCGCCCCACCTTCCGCCGCCAGCGCCATGGACTGGGAGCCCTCCCCGTCAGCTGAGGCATCAACGAGCACGTTGCCGACCGTCCTCGCCGGCTTCAGCAACCAGGAGAAGTCGGGCAAGATCCTGCCGTGCAAGAGCGTAAAGGAGGATGGTCTGATGCGCATAGACGCCAGCACGGTGAGTTGCCTGCCTCGACGGGCTGAGCATGACGATCCAGGCGGGCCGGTCTGGCTGAGACAACCTCCCTCCCTCCTCATTGCTTGCTTGCTCGCGCCGTCCCTCGTCCGTTCGCCCCTTCCTTACAGCTGCATGACGTCGTCAACGGAGTCTATGCGTCCAAGATTGCCGCCTACCACATCGTCGACTGTCGATTTGACTACGAGTTCAACGGCGGGCACGTCGTCGGCGCCGTCAACCTGCAGAGCGAAACCGACATCGAGGCCCATCTCCTCGAGGCCGGCCGCGGTGCGTTCGCCGGCGGGTGCGCCCTCCCGCTGCCGAGCATCAGCGGCCTACCCGACGCCTCGGGGCAGGCCAAGAAAACGGTCGTCGTCTTTCATTGCGAGTTCTCGCAAAAGCGCGGGCCCGAGCTGTACGTCTTCGCTTCGGGCGGCGGTCGTCGCAGCCTTGCCCCTTTCAGCCAACCTTGCTGACTCTGCATCCCCTCCTCTCGGGTCACCTCGTTGCGCAGGGCCAAGCTGCTCCGGAAGAAGGACCGCGCTGCCAACCAAAAGTCGTACCCGGCGCTATTCTACCCGGAGCTGTACATTCTGGAGGGGGGCTACTGTGACTTCTACCGCCAGCAACCGGTGCGCTCCCGCGTCCTGCTGCCCGATCTGCACCCTTTCCTCGACGCCAGGGCTGACCGGCCGAACTTTGCTGCTATCGCGTCTGCTCGCAGCAAATGTGCAATCCGCGCGCGTACGTCTCGATGGACGACCCGGCCCACGTCGCCCGGCGCGCGTCCGAGATTCACACAATGCGCAAGTTTCACCGGGCCCAGTCGTGGCAGGGCTCGTCGCGGTCGGCGCCCGTCTTGCAGCCCACACGGCCGCAACTCCGGCCACACTCGTCCGTCAGCCAGCACATGCCGTCCCAGCGCATCACGTACGACCGCCCGGCAGCGGCGACCATCAGTGCGGCGACGGCGGCTGCGCGGATGACGCTCGGCAGCAGCGAAGCTCCCATGGACGACCACGAGGACGAAAACACATTCGCCGACTCGTCCTTTGCCGACTCGTCGTTCGAGGATTCGTTTGAGGGCAGCCCGGCCCGGCCCTCGTCGCGCCTGGGCGGCGGCGGTGGTGGTCTGTCGATGCTCGGCGGCGCGGGCGGCCTCAAGCCGGCGCTCGCACCACCACCACCGCTCGGCCGCATGGGCTCGCTGCAGCCGCCACCACGGATCAATCGGCTCGAGCGTGCGACCTCGTCGGCGCCGCAGACGCTCACGCTCGGACCGGCCCAGCCGCCCTTGCCAGCCCGTGGGTTTGCGCGCGCTCAGTCGTGGCAGGACCCGGGGTCGGTCTCGGGTGCGACTGGCGGCGGCGGCGGACGCATGTCGATGCCCTCGCGGCCACCGCTGGCTGGCATCTTTCCGCTCGCGTTCTCGGCCGGGTCGGCGGCGCAGGGTCGGCGGAGGGCGGGAAGCATCATTGGCGAGGAGGACGGCGGCGACTAGCCCCGCCGCGCCGATGGCTGCTGGAATGAGGACTCGGCCAGGCACCGTCTCTCGCTCCCCTTCTCATCTCCCTCGCGTCTCTTGACGGAGCGCGCTGCATGTCGCTTGCTGGGACGCCACCGGCGCCCTGAGGATGCGATGTCAACGTCTTGTAATTAGAAAAGGAGGAGCAAAGGAAGAACACAGCAGGGACGCGACCGCTGGGGCTAAGTGGTAAGGGGGGATGCAAGGGCAGTCCACAGGGCGAGGGCGTTGATGGTGAGAGGGGGGAGGGTTCCGTGGTAAGGTAGGAGTAAGGAAGAGAGACGCCGAGTCCACAAAGAAGGGGAGCAAAGGAGAGCGTCCAAAGAGAAAGGTGCAATGGAAAGATTGTCCGTTGACGAGCGCGGCAGACTACAAGGGGGAGGGGCGGCGGAGGGATGCTCCCCGACAGGAATACAAGGAGGGTAGGCGGCAATCGGCAGGCAGGTAGGTAGGAAGGCAAGGGCAGCACGATGCGTGAGGCCAAGGATGTTCCGGCAGACAAGGCATCTCACGCGTCGTCCGTGGACATCGTCATGAGGTTGGCGCGCGAGAAGTTGCGCCCCGTCAGGCCGGTCAAGTCGACCCGGCTCGAGTTGCGCGAGCTTTTGAGCGAGTTGAGCGACGTGGCCGGGGGCGTGAGCACGCCGGACCGGTGCTGCGAGGCGGCCGAGGACGACGACGCGGCGCCGCCTGCCGACGAGATGAGATCGGCCGGGACGTCATTCCAACCACCGCCGCTGCCACCGCCGCCGGAGGACGACGCGGGCAGGGTGCGTCCAAGGATCTCGCGCAGCGGCAGCAGATGGAAGTCGACCGACTGGCCGCCTGCCATGGCCTGCGACGATGGCCGACGCTGCATGCGTGGCGGGGGACCGCCGGGGAGAGCGCTGCCGGGCGTGAAAGACGACAAAGGAGGGGCCGAGGCGACCTTGCCGCTAGAGAGCTCGTACTGGTCCTCGTCGGCGGACGAGACCTGCACGTCGACCGAGCTCGGGCGCGCGAGCCGCCGAGGTGACGACGGGGGCGAGTTGCCCTGACTCGCAAACGCCGCGGCGGGTCGGTAGACGCCCGACGTCGACGACGATGGCGGGAAGGCTGCGGAGAACTCGCTCATGATGGCCGGCGATGAGTTGACATGCTTGAGGGACGACCGCCCGCCGCGCAGCGAGTGCGCCGACGGCTGGCCAGGTCGGAACGGCAGCACGCGTCGCAAGGCCGACACGAGCGACCAGAGCGAGCCCGACCGCTTGGCCGGCCGCAGGGTTGGCGTCGTCGCACCGCCGCCGAGGAACGCCTCCTCCTCGTCGACGTCGTCTGCCGACTTTTTCCACCGTCGGCCGCCGCTGGCACCGCCCTTAGCCCGACCGGCGCCCAACCCGCCGCGGACGATGCGGACAAGGATGAGCAGCATCGCGAGGAAGCCAAAGACGACATAGGCGCCCTGGCCGTCGGGTTTGAGCCGGGCGAGCCGCGCGCCGTCGACAAGCTCGCCGAGGTGGTGCGGCAGCGCAAACCACGGCTCGCGGGCCGAAGACGCTCGCAGGGGGACGACGTCGCGCGAGGCCTCAATCACCATCTTGCCGAGCGTCCAACTGATGGCCGTGTCGCCAACCGTGTCGACCGACTGGAAGTGGGGCTTCTTGCCCGCCGCCGCCTGCTTGGCGCGCGCGGACGAAGACGGGGCGAGACCCTTCTCGCGCGCTTTGCGCTCGGCCTCGCGTTCCGTTTTCGACAGCGAAGCGAGCGGCGCGCCCGAGGCCGGCACATGTGACGCCGGCGTCGAGTCAGGGTCGATCGTTCGCGGCAGGCCGATGCCCTCATGCAGGACGTTGACGAGCCAGGCAGCCTTGAAGCACTGCATCTTGAGGCGCGAGATCTCGACCTGCCAGAGCGCAGAGGAGGAGAAGTGCAGGTCAGTAGACGAGATGCGAGCGAGGACCGTGTGCGACCAAGGAGAGCGACGACGAACCTCGGGCCCCCACTTGCCGGTTGCGACCACCTGGCCGTCCTTGTCGAGCACCTCGCCGTCGCCCGTGTGCGGGCCCTTGATGCCAGCTTCAAAGCGGTGCTCGATGCTGGTCCAGTCCTCGCCGCAGAAGGCGCCGGCCCGGCGCTCAAACTCGTCAAAGTCCCACGCGCCGCCAAGGCCAAAGACGTGCTCGGACGAGTACCAGTACTCGCTGACGCCGATGAAGCGCTGGCGGGCAAAATCAATGTGCGGGGTCGAGAGCCCGCCAAACAGGCACGTCGTCGGGTCGGCCCCGCCCGCCGGGCAGGGCAGGTGCTTGTTGAGCAACGGCTGGAGCGAGCGCAGGCAGGCGTCAAACGAGCCGGTGCCGGCGAGCGTGTGCGGGCTTGAGGCGTGCTGGATGGCCGTCGCCGATGACGCCGTCATCAGGCTCGACAGCGGCAGCTTGGGCGTCTCGCGCAGCGCGAGTGACGTCGGCAGGCACGGGTCGGGGATCGCGAGCTCGTGTCCGGCGGCGTCGTCGGCGGGCCGGCCGCCAGCCTCCCACTGCTCGACCAGCAGACCGACGTAGCGCTCGCGCGCCTTGTTGGTGCCGTAGCCGAGCCACGAGGCGACAAAGACGTCGTAGGTGAGGTCCTCGCCCGACAGCAGGCGTAGCTTGACGCTCGAGAGGGAGTCGGTGTGCTGCCGGGCCTCGTCCGCCGACGGGGCAAACGCAATCTGCGTCGAGGCGCCGCCCATGTCGAGGAAGCCGAACGGCGTCACGTCGTCGGACGCTTGCGGTGCAGACTCCCAGGCGGCCGGAATCGACGGCACGAGCGCCGTCGGGTCGCCGAAGCCATCGAGCAGGTAGTTGACGGCGACCCAGCCCCACAGGCCTTCCTCCTCGCCCGAGATGATGCGCACACTGTCGCCGCACGGGCCGAGCGGGCCGACCTCATCGACGGAAAACGGTGTCCGGTCACGCAGAACCTGACATGTTGACGCAACGAGGGCGTCAGCGTGCGCCTGTGGGAGCAGACGCATGCCGGCCGTCGCGAGGATGTAGACAGGCGTCGACGCATGGTGCGACGGCGGGATCGACGCCAGCGCATGGTCGAGCAGCGGCGACAGGTAGGCCGAGGTCGCCTCGACCGAGATGGGGCCCGAGGCGAGCGACGAGATGCCTGCAGCAGAGAGAGAGCGAGAGCAGCGAGCGCCGGGTCAGATCCTGAGAGAAGCTACGGGCTACAGGAAGAGTGAGAGCCCGGGAAAGCAAAGGTCGACGCACCTGGCTCAACCTTCTTCTGCCACTCGCCCGAGCCTCCCGCGACGCCCTTCTCGACTCTCGGCAGCCGCCGGAGAGCGCTCCCCTCCGCCGCAGCCTTCTCCTTGCCCTTGCGCGAGGCAGACGGCAGGGCCGATAGCAGCGCCGCCTTTTCCGACAAGGGGTCGCGCCAGCTGTAGATCTGGAGGCGGGAGCCGGACGAGCCGGCGTCGATGACGAGCGCGTACCGCCGGTTGGCAAAGGCGTCGAGCTTGGCCGGAGGGGGCATGCCGACGCTTTTGGAGTTCTAGGAGAGGGCGGGAGCGAGTGCGAGAGGAGAGAGCAAAGAGGCCGGGGCGACTTCGGGTCCGGGAGAGGTTGAGGGAGAAGCTGAGGGTGGTGGGTAACGCTTGGACCGGCGGCAGAGGGAGGAGGATGTGGGTGTGAGGTGGAGAGCTCTCTGTCCTTGATGAGGTGCGAAGGCCAGCTTCTAGCAAGAGTGTGTGTGTGTGAGAGAGATAGAGGAAGGCAGTCGGCGAGGAGAGGAGAGGCGAGCAAGGGGAGGCGAAACCGGCGAGGGCACGAGGGCTGAGAAAGGTCAGGGTGAGCGGCAGAGAGAGTTACAGCACTTGTTGGTTGGCCAAGCAGCACACTAGAGACACCCCAACCCAACTCGATCGCCTCTCTTTTCCTTGCCTCGACCTTGTCGACGCGATCGACCGTCGGGTCCAACCCTTTCCTCCGACGGCGTCGACCTCGACGAACAAAGCTGACGGGTGCCCTCGGCTGACCCCACCTGTGAGCTCGCGAGCTGTGAGCCGGTGCAACCCTCGCGCATGATTTTTCTCCTGGGCTGACCGCAGACGACGACGCTGCCCTTTGCCCTCTCCAGATCCAACCGGCTCGGCCCGTTTGAATCGCGCTCTGGTCTTTCAACCTTCGAAAGCCGGACCCTGACAGACTGGCCGACGGCAGCGTTGGCCTGTCCAGTTGAGTCGCTGACCCCTCTCACCAGTTGCCGTGGGTCTTCGCGACCGAGTCGACGCCAAGAGACCTGCGCCCTGTGGCCAGCAGCGGGGGGTCTGCGCCTGGCCAGGTCGACGCACGCGCGTTCGTGCGTCGGGACTCGAAGTGGACCCGACCCCAACGACCGCCCCCTCGCTTTGTCGAACGCCTGTCAATCCAGCAGAGCGCTGACGCCCTGTATCACCTCGAGACTGGAACAGCGCTGCGTCTCTGCTTCCCTCCGCCAGGTCCGCCTGCGCGACTGCGAGAGCAGCGGCAGGTCATCCGGTCCGCCATGCGCAGCGTTCGCAGCGCGGTGTTGCGCGAGGAGCGTTGGTTGGGCGAGTCATCAGAGGGAGAAAGATCAGCGGGTCGTAATGGGAGCGCAAAAGTACAGCAGGGTCGTCGAAGGATCGAGCTGTGGGGGGGGGGGGGGGAGAGAGAAGGACAAGTCCGACGAGCGAGTCGCGCGCGTGCCGCCCCACCTTTACTCGTCCCTCATAGCTTGGCCTGCGCCGCCCGCTTCGCCTGCCGCTGCCGGCTCTCAACCTTGCCGACCTGCGCCTCGTGCACCTCGTCTGGGCCGTCGGCGAAGCGGAGCGTCCGCAGGCTGACCCACATGTAGGCCAACGGCTGGTCCTGCGACAGGCCCTCGGCGCCGAAGGCTTGTATCGCCCGGTCGACGACGGCGAGCGCCATCTTGGGGACCGTCAGCTGGGGGTTCGGCGGGGATCGGTAGCCGACGGCGCACAGGGATTGCAGCGAGGGTGATTCAGCGCAAGTCAAAAAGGTCGACATGCAGCAGAGGAGAGGGGGAGATGCGCACCTTGGCCAGCCCGATGGCCTTCATCGCGTCCTTCGCGCCCACCACGTCGACCTGCCATCGAGATTGCGCTCGTGGAAGAGTCAGCTTCTGTCTCAGAGCGCGGACACGCACGCATGCCAAGGCGACCGAGCCGCAGAGCTGACCCACCTGGTGGGCAGCGGCGAGCACGAGCAGCCGCGCCTGGTCAATCTCGGCCCGGCTGCGTGCAATGTCTTGCAGGACCGTCCCTTCTCCCGCCGTCGACCCGCGCATAAAGTCCAGGTCAGCACGCAAATGACAGATTGCCGTCGGGCCAAGGGCGCGGCCAGGGGGGCTCAGAAGACGGACCGTGCTCGACCAGCAGCTTGCCAAACGTCTTGCGCCGCGGGTCGTTGACCCGGTCGACCATGAGCCCGAGTGCACGCTCGGCCATGCCAATGCTCCCTGATTGCGCGGAGACCGTGGAGAGGGGTTCGGCGATAAGCCGGCGGGCGACGGAGGAGAGATGGGAGGGATGAGAGGGCGACGCACGCATACAGTGATGCAGCCGGCCGGGCCCGAGCCGACCCTGGACGATCTGATCGTGAGATAAGTTGCACAAGGCGGCTGTTCGTCAGGTGCCTGCTCCCAACTGCAGCGCTCGAGCAGGACTCGGTCAGGCGCCGAGAGCGACGCACCTCGAAGCCGCGGCCCCAGCCGCCGATGAGGTTGGCGAGTGGCACGCGAACCTCGTCGTACACGACCTCGCAGTGACCTGTCGAGTCGAAAAGCAGGTATGACCCATCGTAAGCGGGCCCGCGTCGTCGCTCGAGCAAGGAGATCGACAAAGCACAGAAAAGGAAGGCAGCGCACCCTCGGGCGCGTCGTCGTACCCCATGACGGTCATCGGCCGCACGACCTTGAGCCCTCTGGCGTCGGTCGGGACGAGCACGATCGACTGGCGCCTGTAAGGGTCTGGGTGGGATGGGTCCGAGACGCCCATGACGAGGTGGAAGGCGCAGCGGGGGTCGCCAGCGCCCGAAATCCACTGTGTGCAAGACGACGAAGGATGGATGAAGGGAGGAGAGGCTGGCGTCAGACTTCGAAAAGCAGGCGCAGATCCGCGAGCGAGAGGAGGGAAGAGCGGGCTCGACGCACCCACTTGTGGCCCGAGACCACCACCTCGTCGCCCTCCTGCCGGATCGAGGTCTTGATGTTGCGTGCGTCCGAGCTCGCGACTATCACGAGCCAGGGCGGGCCAGGTGGATCTTCGGTCAGTGCGCGTCTCCTTCCGGCCGGAAATGGGCGAGACAAGGGAGAGAAAGGACGCGAAGGACCGCACCATCCCGCTCAGTCATGGCGAACGCGGACCGCACCTCGCCCGCGAGCAGCGAAGCGAGGTACGCCGCCTTCTGTGCCGGATTACCGTACTTTGCCAGGAGCTCTGCGTTCCGGGTGCATGTAGGAATTGGGGGAGGGGGTCGAGGTCAGCAGTGGGCTGTGTGCGCGCCCGCGCAATGGCGTAAAGGACGAGAGGGTGCGCGCACCCATGTTGCCTGGAGAGCAAGCGAGGGCGAGAGCGGTCAGCCCTTTGATCATCGACGACTGTGTATCAAGCCAGGCAGTGCGACGAGCGACGCCAGAGAGTGACACAGGAGGAGACCAGACGGGACGCACCCGTGTCGGGCGCCGAGCAGTTGGTCGCCTGCGGGGCGATCAAAATGCTCCTTCCCATGCTGCGTGTCCCCGAGCAAGGACCAGTGCCAGCGAGCGCGCGAGCGCGTGTCAGTACGGGTCGACGCTGTAAGAGGGGCGAAGGGGGTAGAGAGGGACGACAAGGAAGAAGGGGAGACGGACATCTCGGCCATGAGCGCGTACTGCCGATATCGAGCGCGCGGGTGGTGGAAGTTGCCGGAATCGTAGGGTAGGAGTGAGCAAGAAAGCAGGGAGGGGCATGAGCTGGTCAGCCCAATGATCCCAGCTCTTCGCGCGCCGCGCCGCAGAGACCCGGAAAGAGAGGGAGAGAGAGAGAGAGCACCCGAGAGCGAGGCAAAGACAGCGAGAGCGGGACACGCACCTCGACGTTTGTCAGCTCGACCCCTTCCTCGTACCCCGCCCGCTTGCTCAGAAACAGGTTCCACAGTCCGAGCTCCCTGGCGCGAGACTTGAGGTGCTCCATGATCTGAGGGGCGGCGGACCAGCGTGCGGCTGGGGGGTGGACGGGGAGCTGGGCGTGGTACAGGGCTTCGGAGGGGAGGCATTCGGCCTGCGCACCGGCGACAAGGGAGGGTCAGCTTGCGAGTCGCCCAGGAGAGACATTGACATGGGAGAGGCGAGGATATGCCAGGAGAGAACGAGAGCGGAAGGAGGGGAGCGAGGGCGAGAGACGCAACGAAGACAAAGCGAACGAGCTGGGCGAGCTGCGCCTGTGCGTTTGGCGAGACGTGCGGGCTGACCTGCGACCCAGCACGGGGCGACAGGACGAGATAAGGGAAAGGCCAGACACCGTTAGCTGGGGACCTCTGACGCGAGCGATCGTGCAGGGACAGGGGAGCTGCACGAGGGAGAGCCAGGGAGGGATGGGAGGAGGACGGGGAGGAGGTACGGACGAGCGCGAGCGTCGCCTCGGGGATGAGGTTTTCGAGCTTCGGTACGCCTGTCGTCGGGGTCGGAGGGGCGGACATGTTTTAGAGACGGTCAGGGCCTTGACGGAGGACTGGTGCCGATGAGGGCTGGGAACAAGGGACAGGGCAGCAGGGCGTGTCGGGTTCGCGATGATGAGAGAGGCGACAGATGACCGGCGTCTTGCGGTTGCCGACCGGGCGGGCGGCGCCTTCCGACGAGCGGCCCCACCACCTGCTACAGTTCGGTCGGCACGCTCGTCCTCTCCTCCTGACTCCCACCACACAAGACCACTTCTTTCGCTGCACTCTGAGACAAGACATTCTGGTTATCTCATAAAATCCCTGGGGGTTTGGCGAAAAGAAGCGGGGGGGGGGGAGAGGGTTGGGAACAGGAGAAGTTTTGGGTGCGTGTGAAGGGGGTGAGACGCGCTGCCCAGGTCTTGCGTCGAGCGAAGAACCCAAGGGGGATCTACGAGTGGGGTGCTCGAGCAAAGCTAGAGGGCGAGGGAGAAGCAGCGACGCGATGAGGTGTGTGGGGGAGAGGGTGCAAGGGGAGGGAACAACAGCGAGGCAGAGGAAGAGCTGAAAACACGAGGGGGGGGGAAGTGTTTGCGTGCGCGCGCCCTGTTTAGTCGTTCTTGGTGACGTCCTTGAAGGCAAGGGCCATCTCCTCGCCGAGGGCGGCGACAACGGTGACGACGAGCTCCTTGCCGTTCTCAAAGGCCTCCTCCATGTCCTTGCCGAGCTTGTCCTCGGGCACCTTGACGTCGTCCTTGGAGTTGCCGTCGTCGTCCATGAGGTTGAGGAAGCTGGTGGACAGGCGAAAAAAGTGTCGGTCAGCCAAGAAGGGTCGAGGGGCAGGCGGAAAGCATAAGTGACGGAAGAGAGGGGACAGAGAGGACGCACCCGTCGTCAATGTTGACGAGCTGGAACTCGGTGCGGGTGACGATGGGCGACTCCATGTTGTGGGTGGAGGGCGAGATGTCCTCGAGCTTCTTCTGGGTGAAGATCTGCGGGGTCGTTCAACAAGGAGGGAGTCAGCGCGCTGCATCCAGCAGACCAGGGCAGCTCAACTAGCGGCGAGCGGCGAAAAAAAAAAGGCAGAGGGACAAGGAAGGACGCACGTCGGTGGCGATCAGGTGGACCTTGGCGTGTCCGTGCTTGCCGGTCTTGGAGGTCGACATGTCAATGATCTTGCAGGGACGGCCCTTGATGACGACGTGTCCACCCTTGCGGAGGGCAGAGCACTGTGAAGGGAGAGGCGGGGCGAAGGAGCAAAGTCAGCCTGCTTTGCACTGAGGGACGATCCAGCGGCGAGCGTGGCAGGCTTGCTGGCCGTGCCGACTGTCTCGTGCGCGAGAAAGACAGACGGCCAGCCGGCGAGCGCGAGCGGAGAGGAGGCGACAGGGCCGCAAAGTTGCGCCGTGCGCTACCAACTCCACGGCTCGCTGGTGCGCCAGGCCTGGCCGTGGCGGCCGGCCGACCCGCAGAGCCGGTCTGAAGAAGGGGAAAAAAAAAACGAACCTGGATGGGGAAGCGGTCGGAGGCTGTATAGCGAACGGAGCGGCAGAGCAGGAAGGCGAGGAACACATTGTCAGGGCCAGAGCTACTGGGAGGTGAGGGTGATGGCAGGGAAGGGCGCTGGGCTCGGTCGAGACTTTGGGCCCTGCCCGCCGGCTCTCTCTCGCCAGGGACGAGGAGGATGGCGAGCTGCCCAGACGTCGAACGGAGCGAGCCCAGAACGAAAGGACGCACCACCGGCGGAGCCACCAACGAAGTCGACCTCGTGCTCGGCGTCAGACATGGCAGTTGAAGAGGAAAGGAAAGGGAAGCTGGAGAGGCGGCCGAGCAGGGTTTTTCGAGGGAGCGGGCGACCACAGATGGGAGCAGACCAGACGGGTCGGGTGACGGCGGAAGGCAGCGAGCAGATGAGGGCAGGGGGAGAGTCAGCTGGGTGTGTTTTGAGAGCAGCAGGCCCGAGGCAGGGGCAACGTACGAGGGTGGGAAGGGTTCGGTGTGAGAGGGGTGGGATGGGTGAGCGGGTCGGGATAGAGAGGAGGAGGAGGAGCAAAGGGGCGGGCGGGGAAAAATCGAGCGGTTACGGGGTCGACGTAGGGCGTGACAGGGTGTGACGTGGGCAGAGGGAGGGTCGACCGACAGGACCCGCATACACCCCTCTGGTTGACTGCCCCCCTCCCCCTCCCCTCCCCCTCCCTATACCCATCCCATGGACTCACCCACTTCCTCCTCGGCTTCCTCCTCCTCCCGTCCACCCACACCACCTCTCTACCCACCACCACCCCTCCACGCTCGCGACATCTCATTCGACGACGACAGCCTCGCCCGTCCAGGCCCTTCCCGCTCACCTCGCCCTCACTCGCTCGTCTCGCAGCCGACACCGCCCTCGGCCGCCTACGCCCTCGCAGCAGCGACAGCTGGCACCTCCTACACCTCCCAGACGAGCGTCCTCGCCGGCTCCCTCTCGAGAAAGTCGAGCGCCCGGAGCAGGGGCAAGGGCTCGGCCGCCGCCGGCCGCTTCTGGTTTGGCGGAGGTGGGGGGACCCGGAGCGGGAGCGCGACCGAGGACGAGACGAGCGAGCGTGACTACGTGCCCCCGCCCGAGGACGACGTGTGCGTGTTCATCTTGCCTGCCTTGCCGGTTTTCTAACTGGCTCTGTAGCCGCCGTTCGACCTTGCTCCTGAGGTTCGGGGCTGGGTTCCCTCGGCCGCGCCCTTGCGCAGCTCGGGGCTTGCCTGCCTGCCATGGCCGAGGCAGGACCCTCGCAACGCCAATGCTCCGAGAGGTTGTGGGCGGCGCTGGACCATGATCTCCCATCGCTCTCCTTGTGCTGAACCTTGCATCCCCTTTGCTCTCCCCCTCGTCATGGCTGCGCCGGCCGGCTCTCCGCCTCCTCCTTGCCTCCCTCTCCACCTCGCGACGATCTCGCAGCAAGGAGACCCCAACCCTGCTCAAGACCAAGGACGAGGCCACGGGCAAGTCGCTCGTCAACCAGTACCTGATCTTAGACGAGCTCGGCCGGGGCCAGCACGGCAAGGTCCGGCTGGCGATGGACGTCCACGACGGCTCGTACTGGGTGGGTTGGACCTCTCTGCCCTCTTTGACCCCCCTACCGTCCCTCGCTCGCTCTGTCATTGGGCGTCCGCGTGCTCGGCTTGGAGATGGGAGCGACATGATCGCAAGCGTCAACTTCGCTCGCTCGCTCGCTCGCTCGCCGCTCTGCTAGCGGCTTCAGCTGCGCGCAAACACCCGCCCTCCCCACCTCTTCAACCTCCATCCTCCCTTTGACCTCGCCAGCTGACCCACCCCTCCCTCCACCGGACTTCAATCGTCAACAGGCGATCAAGATCATCAACCGCAAGGCCAAGAAGAAGCTCGCGGCCTTCTCGTCGGCCGGCGGGAGCGCGGGCAGGGCCGAGTCGGCCCAGCTGCAGAAGGAGAACAAGTGCGTGTTTCCCCCCCCGCGCTGCCGTTGCTCTCAACCCGTCCCTGGGGCCATGAGGGGTCTTGCACATTTTTGCATGGAAGGAAAGGCGC
The DNA here is from genome assembly GCA_014825535.1 of Cystofilobasidium bisporidii. Classification (NCBI taxonomy): domain Eukaryota; kingdom Fungi; phylum Basidiomycota; class Tremellomycetes; order Cystofilobasidiales; family Cystofilobasidiaceae; genus Cystofilobasidium; species Cystofilobasidium bisporidii. The sequence continues at coordinate 125,683 of MVAK01000037.1, read as the reverse complement.
CGTGGGCTGACCATTCATACTTGACTGCCCGTGAGCAGACTCAAGAAGGAGATTGCGATCCTTAAGAAGCTCCGGCACGCGCACGTCGTCCGGCTGCGCGAGGTGATCGACGCCCCGTCGTCCAAGTACATCTTTCTCGGTCGGTCCCTCTCCCCTTCGCTGTCGTCCGCATCCTGTATTGTCGTCCGCCTGCACTGCTGACGACTGTCCTTTCCCTTGCACGTCCTTGCGACTGCCTCGCGCACAGTGTTCGAGTACATGGAGGGTGGCGAGGTCAAATGGCGCACCGCCGACGAGCGGCCGATCCTGTCGGTCGAAGAGACGCGGCGGACATTTCGCGACATCGTGCTCGGGCTCGAGTACCGTGCGTTCTGGCCTTCAAGCTTCTTGTCGCCGACCGCTCTTCGCTGACCCTCCGTTGCGCCTTGCGCCCGCCGGACCATGGGCAGTGCACCACCAGGGCATCATCCACCGCGACATCAAGCCGGCCAACCTGCTTTGGAGCGCCGATCACGCGACTGTCAAGATCACCGATTTTGGCGTGTCGCACCACTCCAAGTTTCTCGAGCAGGCCGCGGCCGAGGCGGACAGCAACGGTGCCCACAACGACGACGAGACTGGCGCGAGCACCGGGCTCGACACGCCGGTCGACGGCAGCGGCAGCCTGTCGCGCGTCGTCTCGGCCGCGCCTAGCCGGGCGGGCGCTGAGCGCTACGACGGCGAGGACGAGGTTGAGCTCGCCAAGACGGCCGGCTCGCCCGCGTTCTTTGCCCCGGAGCTCTGCTACGGCGGCGACACGACGCCGGTCGCACCCTCGACGCCGCTCGGCAGCCCGGCGCCGACCTCGTCGACGGGCATGCCGTCGGACGACCCGTCCTCAGCCTCGGCCTCGTTCTTTGCGCGCTTTTCGCAGGCCCGGCCCGGCCTCGCCGCCCACCGATCCGTCTCGGCCTCCGCAGCCTCGATGATGCGGCCCCCCTCGCGGCCACACAGCACGGCGTCCAACTCGCACATTGGAGGCAGCACGAGCGGCAGCGGCACGCCTTCCTCGTCGCTCAACAAGCGCCCGCGCATCACGAAAGCCATCGACGTCTGGGCGCTCGGCGTGACGCTCTACTGCCTGCTGTTTGCCCGCGTGCCGTTCGAGGCCCGGTCCGAGTTTGCCCTGTTTGGTGTGATCCCCTTCGACGACTACAAGGTGCCGCCGCGGGCCGGCAGCGACGCGATGCCGACCGGCGGCAGGGCGTGGGACGCGGGCGAGGAGGCGCGCGAGCTCGGCGACTTGATGGACCGGCTGCTCGAGAAGGATCCCGAGAAGCGCATCAAGCTCGAGGAGGTTAAGGTGCGCTACCCTCTTGCCCCCCCCTCTCGCGCTCTGGCTCGCTGCCCCTCAGCGTCCGAGTTCTGACCTTCCTCTCCTTGCACCTCGACGCAGCGCCACCCGTGGGTCCTGCGCGGGATTGACAACGTCCACGACTGGCTCGCGCGGACCGACCCGACCAACGACACGTTTGTAACGGTCACGCGGGACGAGGTCGCTCGGGCGCTGACCGAGACGTTCTCGGCCAAGATCAAGCGGACGGCCTCGCGCATCAAGCAAAAGCTGTTTCACTCGTCGTCGTCGTCGTCGGTCCGGTCGAGGGCAGACAGCCTGAGCCCGCGCTCGAGCGGGGCCCAGAGCGGCATGCTCTCGAGCAAGCACTCGTTTCTGCACGCGCTCCGGTCAGGCAACAAGGACCGCGCCGCCGCTGCCGCTGCCGCGTCGGAGCGCGAACACGGTGGCCAGCTGCCCTTGCCGGCGGCCTTTGCCAACCTGCACGCCGCATCGACGGCGGTCGGGGGCCCGCAGCCGTCGCTCAGCCGGTCGGCGTCAATCACGTCGTCGCTCGCATCTGGATCGGCCGCCAACAGCCGGCGGCATTCGCGCGTGTTTGCCCCGCAGCCGCAGCTGTTCAGCCTGTCCTCCGCGGGTGAGGGGCTGGGTGATCCGGTCCGCACGCTCAGCCACCTTGATCTTGGAGACGACCGGCTGGCGGGCACGCCGACCGACCTCGACGGATGGCGGCTCGACGCTGCGCGCGGTTGGACGATGGAGTCGCACGCGTCGGCTGGGTCGGGCTCGACGGCGCGCGAGCTCGCAGCGCCCCCTTCCCACCAGTCGCCAGCGGCAACAGCAGCAGCCGGGTCGTCGACAACCTCATCCCCTGCCTCTCGACACGACCCGACGTTTCTCTCGCCCGTCGCTGCCCGGCCGAGCTCGCCTCAGCCGGCGCTCGCCATCCCGGCCTCGTCATCTCCTCGAGCTCGGTCGCCCCTCGGCTCTCGCCCTCCCTCGCTCGTCCCTCGACGACCGACTCCGGCCGCTGCCGAGCGCGACGCGTACGAGGACGCCGACGAGGACGGGGCGCTCGGCGACGGCGACGACGAGGACGACGACGAGGGCCTCGCGCTCGAGTTTGGCCGCAACCGGCGCAGGCAGCAGCAGCAGTTCTTGAGCGTGCCACCGTCCGCCTGATGCGACGAACGAGGAGCGGTGGATTGGCGATCTCGAGCGAGTGAGCGGAGGAGAACAGGAGGGTGTCGACCACCCCCGCCCCACGCATGTACTTAGACCAGCTTATGGCCCACCCTCACTTTGCATCCCTCATCCCGCCCCTCATGCCCCATCTCATGCCGGACCTTGCGTCGCACTGGGAGCATGTCTCATCTGCGAGCGCTTGCCAGAGTTCTGTCGCTGGATTCGAGAAAGATCATTGTTCTTTTTTCGAGGGAGAGAGGGAAGGCTGAAAGGGGCGAGAAGAGGTGATAAAGGGTCGTGGTTGAGGCTAGATTTGAGGACTGCCCATGCGCAGGGAAAGGAGGAGGTCGTACCCGAGTAAGGCAGGTTGGCCTGAAAAGATTTGAGGGAGAGAGAGGCAGACAGCACATGCGGGAGGAGGAGCTGGCTGGCGGCTGCCGCGAAGAGGGGCGGTGGGATTCGTGCTCCTGGAAGAGGCGGGGGGGGGGGAGGTCGAGAGAGAGGAGCGACGGGGGAAGAACGAACAGATGCAAGTTGAGAGGGGTGCGTGGAGGACGAATGGGAGTGGGGGTGAGAGCAGAAGTCTAGGTGCGAGAGAGGTCCGTCCTTGAAGGGAGGTCGAGGATACGACGACTGCTCTAGGTCGTGAAGATGCCGCTGGAAGGTTTGGGGTTGAGGAAGCGAGCGTCAGCAGATGAGCGCGTTGACGGTTGAGGAACCAAGAGGCGAGGACGCACAGGATCTTGAACGGCGGGCTCGGCTTGCCTTCCTCGCCGAGCAGCTGGCACTCGACAAAGTGGCTGCCCTTGCTGACGCCCTTGTCAATCATCGTCAATCTGCGTTTGTGAGAGCGGCCCAGCGATCAATTGTCAGCCCGGGAAGTCCAGGTGCACGGTAAAAGATGGACAGGGGGAACGCACGTCGCAGACTCGGCGAACACGCCGTCGACCGTGCCATACAGCTCCTTGCCACCCTGGACGTTGTCGTCGACCCAGCAAAGGGCGCTGCCGAGCGGGCTGTCCTCGTCCGACTGCATGTAGTAAATGCCGACCTCGCCTGCGCCGATGCGGACTGGTACGCGCAGGCGGCTCGTCGGCTGCTCGGCATACCAGTAGTGACGGTCGTTGGGGTCGTGCACGTTGGTCGGGTGGTAGGCGTGCCAGCCCGAGCCATAGAAGAGCGACGGCGGCAGCGGGTTGATGAGGTCGTTGGCCGAGACGCAGAAGGGCTCGACCTCGCGGAAGTCGTGCACGTCGCCCGGCCGGTCCGTCAGGCGCGATGTGGGGACGCGAAGGGCGGCGTAGTAGGCCGCGTGGGGGTCGGTCGACTCGCCGTCGGCCTTGACCTGGTCGGGTCCCGTCATGCCCTTGCGCAGGCCGACGCCGCCGAGCAGGTGGGCGCCTCCAGATCCTTGGTTGTCACTCGCGTCGGCAGCAACGGGCACGTCAAAGCCGTGGCCCATGGCCGCAGCCCAGCCGAGGCAGACCTGGGACTGCACGTATGAGATGAGCACGTCGGCGATGACTGAGAGCACGCATTTGGGTTGAGCGAGTCAGCGACGGCAGGCGACACGAGACGATCAGGTTCAGGGATGTCGGGAATCTTGACGCACGGTCGTGACCGTTGCCGTTTGCCAGCATCGGGTCCGTGTAGAACTGCTTGCGGACGTCCTCGGGTCCGTTCATGTAGTCTTGGTAGAGCAGGCCCTTGACGCTGTGGACCACAGAGGAGCGCACAGCGTGTGAGCGCGACTCAAGAGGGGCAAGGGCTGCTTGATCGCAAAGCAGAAAAACAGAGAAGCAAAGGGAAGAAGGCGCACCTGATGTGCGGCACGTCGTAGTACTGCGCAACGATGTTGTGCAGCAGCTCGGGCCCGACGTAGCCGTGCTGCGACTGCATCTGGGGCGCAAAGTGGCCGAGAGTGATGACAGCAGGCTGGTCGGGCCGGACGAGGATTGAGCGGACGAGCAGCTCAAAGTGGTTCATCCACTCGGGCTCGCTGAAGAGGGGATGGAAGGAAGAGAACTGTCAGTCTTGGCTCTTCGCCGAGGCCAAGGCGATGCCGCGCGCGGAGCCAAGCCGGAAACCGAAGACGCACTTGGGGTCAGCCGCGTCAAACTCGAGGATGACGAGGTCTGTCTTGTCAGGCAGATGGTGCTCAGAGCAGAAGGCGAAGTAGGACGAGTCGGCCTTGCGAGCGGCGCCGTTGGTGAGCTCGGACGCCGGGTGGGGGAACACCTCGTTCCACCACGAGAAGAACTTGGACGGGTAGCACTTTGCAGAGATGGGGTCGTCGCCCGCGCCGTGGCAGGCCGAGACTGTGGCAGAGAGAGGAGGAGTTTGGAAAGGAGGGTCAGTCCAGTAGGAGACAACGAAAGGCGCGATGTGAGCAAGGGGGAGGGCGCGGAGAACGGGACGCACTCGAGGCGCCGAGGACAGAGATGGTCAAGGGCGCGCCGCTGAGAGCCTTCCTGACGACGCGCTGCATGCGGGCACCGGTGCCGACATGCAGCTTGCTCTTAAGCAGGCCTGCCTGGCCGCGCCGATTGGCGACCTCATCGCCGGGTCCGTAGACAGGGCAGAACGCAAACGGCGCCGGGTCGGCCAGCGACGCGTTGAGGTAGTCATGCGGCGTCAGCAGGTGGGCCTGCGTGTAGCCGTGATGGGAGTGGGCCGACGAGCCCGAGCGTGAGCTGAACGGAAGCGACCCGGTGAAAAAGAGGATGAAGAGGAGGAGAGAGAAGAACGCGATGAGGCGCGGAGGGAAGCCTGTCGATGGAGGAGCAGAAAGCAGCAGGCAGATGGTCAGCCTCTCTTCACGGGCTCGGCCGAGCGGCGAGAGGTCGCGGTCTCCCGGTAATTCCCCACAGCCAGTAGCGCATAGCTCTGCGCGATAACAGATGGCGACAGAACGGCAGCATCGAGGCAGAGGAGGAGGAAGGTGTCTGCCGTGCTTTGCACGACCCTTCACCTTCTAGCTCGACTCGTGCGCCCCGGGCCCTCCATCGTCCCAGTCCTCTGGAAGCATCGGCAGCGACAAAGGACTCACCAAAGAGGGTGCCCTCGCGGCCAAAGAAGGACGCCCGGCCGCGCGTGTCGGCGCCTTCGGGCGTAAAGTGCTTGCTTTCGCGCATCATGCCGCCGAAGGAGCTCTGAAAGATGGACCCGAGAGTGCTTTTGGCCTTTGCCCGGTTCGCGGCGCTGCGGGGCGAGCTGGAGAGGTGCGGGCTGGCGGACGGCTGGTCGTCGGACGGCGTGGGCGAGGTCCGGCGCGAGAGGGAAGCGGGGTCGTCTGTAGGATGCGAGCTGTAGCCTGGCCTCAGCATGGGGCGTCCCTCGGGCGGGGAGCGCAGGAAGTTGGGTTGGTCGGGTTGGGCCTGAGGGCGGCGGTCTCAGCCAAGCTGGATAGGGAGAGGACCGGTCGTGGGGCGGCGAGAGGGAGTGGCCGAGGAAGGAGAGGGACGTGCTGGTCCAAGCACGAGGCGAGTGGGTGGTGGTAGCTTGATGGCAAAGGCTAGGTAGGAGGGGTCGGCGTCGTCGGGTGTGCAGGACGGGCAGGACGAGGAGGAGGCTGGTCGGTCCCGTCTGTCCCTCTCGCTTTGTCTCGCGCGCGCCCGTCGACGCGCCGCCCAAGAAAAGTCCCATCGACAGCTTGCAAACATCGCTGCGAATCCTCGCACGGCCCACTCCGATACGAGTCGCAATCAGGTCAAGGGACGGATAGAATACAAAAAAGGGGTTGTGCAGCAGTACGAGGAGCAGTGGTGTGCGACTGGGAGAGGAGCGGGATGCAGAGGGGAGGACGCGGTCTTTTTTTTTATTTCCTCATTGAGGAGGCTGCATCTGGGCTGCAAAGACAGCGGCCGCGCGCAAAGATCGAGCCAGTCGTCAGCTTCCAGGCCAGCAGGCAGAGCGAGGACAGGTTGGTCAAATGGTGAGGCTGCGAGAGGAACGCGGAAACACGCACCGGCGTTGTGCTCGGCGAACCGGGCGCCGACGCGCTCCGAGTGCTTGAGGAACTTGTCGGAGCAGTTGGCGACGCAGGTGGCCTATTGGGGTCGGCAGGGACGAAGCGACTCGGATGTCAGCATTCGACTTCTGTTGGATCCACAGATGACCAGCAGGCGACGAGCGAGCGAGCGCCCGACGTCACTCTGTGGAGGGTGCTGGATGAGCCGGGCGGCTGGACAGAGCGACGCACCTCCTTGCCGGTGAGCACCTTCGACGTAAAGTCCGAGACACACGAGTTGAAGCAGCGCTCGACGAGGCCCGAGTAGAGCTTCATGAAGTCTTGCATCTGAGGCGAGGCCAGACGAGGCGTCGGGAGTCAGCGATCCTCATCAGCAAAGGACAGTTGAGTCGAGCTGCCTTGCGCCGCACGCACCTGCTTCTTCTCGATGATCTTGGTCCTGCAGATATTGACGGCAGCGCGCGCGCGAGAGAGAGAGAGAGAGAGACAGCAGACGAGGAGCAGCCGACCGGCAAGAGCGGGGAGTCAGCCGGCCGTCGTGCACGAGGTTAGGCCGGCAGCGAGCTCGAGCTGCTGCCACGTCGGCCTGCGCAACGGACTGGTGGCCAAAACTGAAGCTGGCGGCGGCCGTCAGAGCAGCGAGCGAGGGGCATGACTCACATGTGGGCCTGCTCGGCTGCGTTGAACTGAGAAAAGTCCATGATGTGCGAGAGATGAGATGGTTTCCTTGACTCGGTGAGGTGTGTGAAGGAGGTGTAGGGAGCCGAGGGTTGACTCCCGATGGGAAAGCCCGGGCCGCGCGCGGGCACTTCAAAACTTGCCGCACTTTGGGCGACCGACGCACCAGACCGACGACACTCCTGTTGCCTCCTCATCACCTCCCTACCCCGCCCGTCTCACTTCGGCTCGCCACAAAACCTCTTCCCATCTTCGAGGCAGCATCTGCTCGCGACTGAACCCTCGGCCACCCTCCCTTCACCCCTCCCTCACCACATTCCCTCGCCGCCCGACCACCCCGCGCACTCCCTAGCTCCCATGGCCTCCCGACTCCAATTCGAGAACTCGTCCGACATCGGCGTGCGTGCCCCGCCTTGCCCTCGCGTTCTCTCTCTTTCACCCTGAATGCTGACAGCAGCTCTCCCTTCCTCCTCTGCAGGTCTTCTCCCTCCTCACCAACTCGTACTGCCTCGTCGCCGTCGGCGGCTCCGTCAACTTCTACTCGGTGCGGCTGCTCTCTCGAGAACCTCGCCTGCGCTCGCGCTGCTTGACTGAGCTGACGCCCGCTCGCTCTCCTTGCTTCCCTCCAGCATTTTGAGGCTGAGCTGCAGGACGTCATCCCCATCGTCAACACGACGATCGGGGGCACCCGCATCATCGGCCGGCTCGCTGCCGGTGCGTCCCTCATCTTGTGCGCCGACTGTCGAAACCACGAGCGCGGCGTCGCTGACCTCACTGCCATGGTCTCCTGCTGTCCCAGGCAACCGCCACGGTCTGCTCCTTCCTGCCTCGTGCACCGACCAGGAGCTCCAACACATCCGCAACTCGCTCCCGCCGTCTGTCGCGATCCAGCGTGTCGAGGAGCGCCTGTCGGCCCTCGGCAACGTCATTGCGTGCAACGACTACGTCGCGCTCGTCCACCCCGACATCGACCGCGAGACCGAGGAGATCATCGCCGACGTACTCAAGGTCGAGGTCTTCCGCCAGACGGTCGCTTCGAACGTTCTCGTCGGCAGCTATTGCGCGCTCAGCAACCAGGGCGGCCTCGTCCACCCCAAGACCAGCCGGAGCGAGCAGGAGGAGCTGAGCAGTCTGCTCCAGGTGCCCTTGGTTGTCAGTCCCGCGTGCCTCTACGGACCCGACTGAAGCACTGCCCCGACGCGCCTCATGCTGACGATTCATCCTCCTCCCCGCTGCTCGCAGGCCGGAACCGTCAACCGTGGTTCCGACGTCCTTGGTGCCGGCCTCGTTGTCAACGACTGGTGCGCCTTCACCGGCATCGACACGACCGCGACGGAGATCTCGGTCATCGAGGCCACCTTCAGTGCGTCTTGCCGTCTCACTCGCGCCAGCCTGGGTTGCGCGCGCTCGCTCGCCCTCTCATGGCCCATGGCTGACTGTCCGCCTTCCCTTGCCCTCCCCTCCTGTCCGCAGAGCTCCAGGGACAGAGCTCGACCGCCATCATCAACGAGATGCGCGAGTCCCTCGTCGACTCGTACGCATAGCCGTCTCGTGTGCGATTGAGATCGAATGCAGTGGCTCCCAAAGTCTGTCGCGCCTCGGGCGATAAAGAGCCATCTTGATGGGTCGAAGGTCGGGACGCGCCGAAATAAATTAGTTGCGAACAAGAGCTACAGGTCCGAGGAGGCAGGGGGCAGAGACAAAAGGCGAGAGCTACAGGGCGACAGGCGGATGGAGAGGGGCAGGTTTCAAGCAGGGGCAAGTCGAACGACGACTCTCAGCCGCGCTGCTTGGCCGACTGGCCACCTCGGCCTCTTGGTCCACGACCCTTGTTGGCCTTGGCCGGCGGCGGCGGCGGAGGGGGAGGGGGCGCCTGCGGTGCAGGCGGCGGGTCGTCAAACTCGGGGTCCGACAGCTCGTCGACCTCGTCGGCCCAGGAGGTCGTGCGCAGGTGTACGCCCCACGAGGTCTTGCGCGCGGGAGCGGGGGCGACGACAGCCGGCGTCTCGGGCGCTCGGGGCGCAGCGGGAGGAGGCGAAGTGGCCGCCGGGGGCTTGGGCGCACTCGGGGCGTCGGCGCCGGCTGTGGGCAACGGCGTCTTGACAGACGGCGGCGAGGCAGCTTTCACAGGCGGAGCCTTTGATGCAGCAGCAGACGGCTTGGGTGCAGCTGAAGCGGCGGCCCGGGGTGGGGGGGCCTTTACCGTCGGCGCCTTGGGTGCGGCTGAAGGTGCTGCAGGCGGAGGTTGAGGGGTCTTGGCGGCCGGCACCCTTGGAGCACGGACGGGATTGGCAGCCGGTGAGGGAGACGCACCCATGTCGTCGACTCGGAGCGTCCTGAGCAGGTCGGCCAGGCCGGTGATGCCAGAGTCGCCGCCAGTGGTGGGCGGTGCGTCGTGCCCGAGCTTGCGGGCGACCCGAGGGCTGCGGTACCTGGCCACATCCTCTTGCGGCGTGAAGCCCGGCCTGACCTTGATCTCCTTGCGCACTCTGCGCATCAGCGGAAGAGTATCCGGGGCAAGAGGTAGGGAGGGCGTCAGCGAGCTGATGCGGCGATAGCGCCCTGGGCGAGAGTTTCGACGTCGAGCTAGCTCAAGAGGGCCTCACGAGCCGTCGGGACGCTTCGAGGCTGGAATCACGTTGCCGTCGATGCCTGACGGCTTGGGCGCCGAGGGGTGCGGGATCGACATGAAGGAGGAGAAGCCGTGATTCGCGCGGAAGTAGGCAAGGTATGGTCGAAGATGATGAGGGAAGGGGATGATGGGGGTCAAGTCGCAACGGACAGGCCAAGTCGTTCTGCCCGCAAACGCCCACCCGTCTCGACCGTCCCTACCGCCCTTCACAGCTCATGTCCGCCTTCTCCAGCACTCGCACGTTCCAACAACCCTGTTCTGTCCTTTGTCTTGTCTGGCACCCGAGCTGACGATCGCCTCGTCTTTGCCCCGCCAGCTCGCGTCAACGGCGCCCTGTGCGTCGTCCTTCCCGCCGCCCTGCGCACGCGCGCGCTCCCGACGCGTCCAACTCCTGGCCTCCCTGACGATGCGTCGAGCGCTGACCTCCTTCCTGCTGTCACACAACAGCATCGGTAGCTACAAGGGCAAGGTGTGTCTCTGCTCCTGGTGCCCTCGTATGTCGTGTGGCTCCCAGCTGACCTCGCTCGCTCGGCCGTCGCTGCCCGCAGACGGTCCGCCTCGTCGCCAAGGTCGTCAAGGTATGAGCTCACCTCATCCCTCAGCCCACGTCAGACCCCTTGCATCTCAAACTTATCACCCCTCGATCCAGCTCAACGGTGACACCGCCATCGTCGAGGCGTCGGACAAGCAACAGGTGCGTGTGCGCTTTGCCTCCTCCCCTCGTCCGCCGACGCTGACCTCTCGACCGCACGCGCGTCCTCCCATGTTCGGCCAGGTCGAGCTTCACCTCAACCGCGTCGGTCCTCCTTTCTCTCTCACGACGCCTTGCACTGAGTCTCACGAGCGCGAAAACTAATGCTACCCCTGCTCGGATTGCTTGCAGGACGCCCACCTGTCGGACCCGTTCGTCGAGGTCATTGGCAAGGTGCAGGACGATCTGTCGCTGCGCGTGCTGACAACGATGGACCTTGGCTCGTCGCTTGGTGAGTCTTGCCCTACCTGCGATCCTCTGTCGTCTGTCTGGGCCAGTTGCTGACGAGGGTGCTGAGGCACCAACAGACATGGACGTCGTCGACTCAGTGGTGAAGCTAATGGAGAGCCAGAAGGACGCCGCCGACTCGTAAGTCGCGCCGTCCCTCATACGCTGCTCTTCTTGTTGCACGCACAGGCTGACAAGCCCTTGCTCGGTCGACTCCCACACCTTTGACGAGCAGGATATTTTAAGTGATTTCGGCTCGTCCGCTGTTTCTGTCTGATCTCATGCCCCCCTTGTAAACCTCGTGGTGCGGTAGGTGCAGCAGTCCATATGAAGAGAAGCGTCATGACGATGGGCGACGTGAACAGAGGTAGAAGGGGGGGGGGGGGTCGTGAAGTAGGGAAACAGTGTGACGGAGAATGGAGATGGAAACAGTAGGGGGACAGGCGAGAGAGATCGAAACAGAGAGGGGCTGGCTGCTGGAGGGCGGCGACGTTGCGAAGCAGGGCAATGCGTGCGCGCGCGAGAGGACGCCTAGTCGACTTCCTCGACCGAGGGTCCGACGTCGGGGCCGTGGGCCGCCGCCTCGCCTGCGTGGCCGGTGGCGCCGGAGTGGACGCGGGTCATGATGGGGTTGGCGACAGATTCGAGCTGCTGACGGTGCTCGTCGAACTCTTCCTTCGAGGCCTCCTCGCTGCCCTCGGCGAAGTGAATCGCCTCGTCGACAGCGGCCTGAAGCTTGGCCTTGTCGTCGCCCTGCCACCTGTCGAGCGCAAAGAAGAAGTCATGGTCAGCGCGCTGTCGATGCGTTGGAAGGAGCGAGAGGCGACGATGGTCACGCACTTCTCGGCCAGCTTGTCGTCCTGGAGCGACTGGCGCAACGCGTAGGCGTACGACTCGAGTCCGTTGCGCGCAGCGATACGGGCGGCGACCTCAGCGTCCTCGGCAGCGTACTGGAGATCAAAGGGGTCCAAAACATCAGGAGCTGGTCCGCGGTCAGAGGGGAGAGGGAACGATGGCGGACGGGCTCACCTTCTCGGCGTCGGAGACCATCTTCTCGATGTCTTCTTTCGATAGTCGGCCCTCTGGAGCGAGTCAAAGACAGAGCCGGTCAGCGTCGGTTCGAGTACCGGGTACAAGGACAGGGGACAGGGGACGCACTGTCGTTAGTGATGGTGATCTTGCTCGTCTTGCCGGTCGTCTTGTCGGCCGCCGAAACGTTGAGAATGCCGTTGGCGTCGACGTCGAACGTCACATTGATCTGCGGCACGCCTCGGGGGGCAGGCGGGATGCCCGAGAGCTCGAATCTGGTGCGCACAAAAAGGGATGATGGTCAGGCGTGCACAAGGTCAGGGTATAGGGGGATGGAGAACAGATCGGGCGACGCACTTGCCCAGCAGGTTGTTGTCGCGGGTGCGAGCGCGCTCTCCCTCGAAGACCTGAATGAGGACGCCTCTGTGAGCGAGAGGTCGTAATCATGTGAGTCAGCAGCGCGCGACAAAAGGAGAGCAGGAAGAAGCTTGTGCTGGAAGAACATACGGCTGGTTGTCGGCGAACCTGCGGCGGCAAAGAGCAGGGAGCGACGGGAGGAGTCAGCGCGTACACGGGCAGTTCGAAGGCAGGCAGAGAGAGACGCACGTCGAAAAGATCTCGGACTTCTTGGTCGGGACGGTCGTGTTGCGCTTGATGAGTGGAGTGAATACGCCGCCGGCGGTCTCGATGCCGAGGGAGAGCGGGGCGACGTCGAGCAGCAGCAGGTCCTGCGTCTTCTCAGACGTATCGCCGGTGAGAATGGCGGCCTGGACGGCGGCACCGAATGCGACGGCCTCGTCTGGATTGATTGACTTGTTGGGCTCCTTGCCCGAGAAGAAATCGGACACGAGCTTCTGGATCTTGGGAATGCGGGTCGAGCCTCCAACAAGCACAATCTCGGTCACGGTCGCCTTGTCCATCTTGGCGTCCTTGAGCACCTTCTCGACGGGCTCCATCGTCGATCGGAACAGGTCCTGTCAAGGGAGGTAAGGGAATCGCGGCATTTCAGTGACCAACTTTTCAGCTTCGGTGTGGGTTCGCGCCCAGGGATGGCGAAGTCAGGCGCACCTGGCAGAGCTCCTCGAAGCGGGCGCGTGTGATCGATGTGTAGAAGTCGATGCCCTCGTAGAGCGAGTCGATCTCGATCGTCGTCTGGGCGGCCGATGACAGCGTACGCTTGGCTCGCTCACACGACGTCCTCAGTCGACGCAGAGCTCGCGGGTTGTCCTGCAGGAGAACAGGGGGGGGGGGCAAGTCAGTAAGGGGGCGCAGGCCGATGGCGAGGCGCCGCGCAAGGGAGGTCGGGATGGGACATTTACGCACCGTGATGTCCTTGCGGTTCTTGCGCTTGAACTCCTGAACGAAGTGGGCAACGAGGCGGTTGTCAAAGTCCTCGCCGCCGAGGTGCGTGTCGCCCGCGGTCGCCTTGACCTCGAAGACGCCTTCCTCGATCGTCAGGAGCGAGACGTCGAACGTGCCGCCGCCGAGGTCGAAGATGAGGACGTGCTTCTCGCCGAGCTTAGCCTGTTTGTCAAGGCCGTAGGCGATGGCACTAATCGGAGGGAGAGGGGGGGGGGTCAGCGCCGGAGAAGAAGGGGCAAGCCGCTCAAGAATGGATGACCCACGCTGCCGTCGGCTCGTTGATGATGCGCAGAACGTTGAGGCCGGCGATAACTCCGGCGTCCTTGGTCGCCTGTCGCTGCGAGTCGTTGAAGTCTGCATGTGTGAGCGAGGGAGGGGCGTGCGCGGCGTCATTCAGCGTCACGAGCGAGAAAGGGCGCCGCACCCATGGGAATGGAAGCAAACAGGACGCACAGGCAGGGACCGTGACAACGGCGTCCTTGACGGTCGTGCCGAGGTAGGCCTCGGCCGTCTCGCGCATCTTGGTCAGGACCATAGCCGAGATCTCTTCGGGCGTGAACTGCTTCTTCTCGCCCTTGTACTCGACTTCGATCTTGGGGAGGTTGCCCGGCTGGGTCTTGAAGACGTGAAACGGCCAATGCTTCATGTCGGCCTGGATCTCGGCGTCGTCAAACTTGCGGCCGATCATGCGCTTCGCGTCAAAGATCGTGTTGTGTGGGTTCATCGCCTGCGAGGGTGAATGATGCAACCGGGGCCGCAGCGAGGGTGAGCGCGAAGGCCGCAAGAGAAAGGACAAGATGGAGAGAGAGGTGGACGGGACGCACGACCTGATTCTTGGCCGAGTCGCCGATCAGTCGCTCAGTGTCGGAGAAGGCGACGTAGGAGGGCGTCGTGCGGTTGCCTGAGAGAAAGCAGAGCAAGGCGGTGTTGAGGGGCGGGTAGCACGGTCAGCCACGGCGGCTTGGGTGGAGAGACGACTCGAGGGCAAGGGGTGGGCGACGGACCCTGATCGTTGGCGATGATCTCGACTCGGTCGTTCTGTGGACCGCGAGCAGAGAGGGTGGCGAACCGTCAGCACCATGCGAGAGGTCTGGCTGGCTGTGAGCAGGGCGCCGGGGCCGAGGTGGGATGGGCAGCAGTAGCAGCTTGGGCGAACGGGCAGTGTGGGGTGACGTACCTGCCAGACTCCGACGCACGAGTAGGTCGTGCCGAGGTCGATGCCGATGGCCTTGGTCATGGTGGTGGAACAATGTGATCAGACTGGTCGGTCAAGAAAGGAAGGAGGTATGCGTGCAGGTGGGGGTGCAGGTGATGGTGGTTGGGGTGGGCCATCTGCAGGCAGAAGGGGGGTTTAAGAGGCCGGCAGACAGGGGGTGGGAGCGTCGAGCAAGTTCGCCCGGGTTCCCGCCTGCAGCAGTCTGGCCTCCCTGCCCTGCGGAGCTATGAGTCTGTCCTCTCAGACCCAGATCAAGAGGCTGCGCTCGTTCTGCACCTGCGCCTGGTCCGACGAGGCTTCAAGTCGGCGACGGCGTCGTGTTCATCGGACGAGTCGGTGCGAGATCAGTAGTATAGTCGACGCGACAGGACAGCCCTTGCCCTCGATGGCTGCTGCGCGGCGGGCCAGCACAGAGACGATCTATCGCTCGACAGCGACCACGTCCAGGCCAGCTCGCGTACCATCACCACCAGCCCCGTCACGACCGCACCTGGATCGCACAACATGACCAAGCTCGCAGACTCCGACCCGCCGGCTGCCTCTGAGGGTGAGGAGTCGTCTCAATCTGCCAGCTCGTGACATGTGCGCGTCCTCGGGTTGACCTCCTCTGTCTGTCGCCCCTTGCTTCCAGCTGCCGCTCGCCGCACTCATCCAGCCTCGCAGCCTGCCTCGCCGCTCGCACCCGCACCCGACGTTGCAGCACCCTTGTACCTCAAGGTGCGCGACCCGCGGACAGGCAAGATGGTCGAGCAGAAGCCGGCCAACAAGCCCTACCTGAAGCACCAGGCCTGGAAGGCCGCCCGAGCTGCCGCCGCAGAGCAAGGAGAGCAGGCGCCTACCGTGACGACAGACGACAACGTCGACGTTCCGTGGCGCGGATGGGACCTGCTCAAGAGCCTCATCTGGGCCGG
This sequence comes from Cystofilobasidium bisporidii, assembly GCA_014825535.1. Classification (NCBI taxonomy): domain Eukaryota; kingdom Fungi; phylum Basidiomycota; class Tremellomycetes; order Cystofilobasidiales; family Cystofilobasidiaceae; genus Cystofilobasidium; species Cystofilobasidium bisporidii. The sequence goes on along the minus strand of MVAK01000037.1, from coordinate 110,388 downwards.
CATGCTGTTCTGTGTCCTCGGCAAGTTCATCACTGACAGCCCCGTCTGGGGGTACGAGGCCGAGCTCAAGCGGGCGTGGACCGACCACGTCGTGCGCGTGTGTCTCGCCCACTCGCCAACCACCTTGCCCTGACAGCGCGTACACCTTCGCTGACTCCCTTTCGCCTCGCGTCTGGCCGACATTCTTGCTGCTCCATAGCCCAAGATGATCCAGCTCAACGCCCACCAGCTTCGGCGGTTCGATGGGACGGACCCTGCCCGGCCAATTTACGTCGCCATCTCGGGCGATGTATACGACGTCTCGGTCTCGCGCCGCATCTACGGACCCGGCGGGTCGTACCACACGCTGTGAGTCCGTCTTCTTCCTCCATGCCCTCTTGCTGCGCGGCCGTAGCGACTGACCGACGGCGCGCGCGTCACTGCGATGCCTGTCGACCTAGCGCGGGCAAGGACGCGAGCCGAGCCTTCGTGACGGGCTGCTTTCAGCCGCACCACCTGACGCATGACCTGCGCGGCCTGTCAGACGAGGAACTCGTGGTGAGCCCTTCTACCCCTGAAGTTTGATCTTCTTTTGCACGTGGTTGCGCGCCCACCCGCTGACGCCCTTCCAACCCCCCTTTTCCCACCATTGCGACGCCGACAGGGCTTGACCAACTGGGAGAAATTTTTTGCCAAGAGCAAGAAGTACTCGCTCGTCGGCCACGTTGCGCTGCCCGGCATCGACCCGAGCACGGCGCCGCCGGGCCCATGCGAGGCGGGCAAGGTCGGCGGCGCGCCTGGCGGGGAGGGTAAAGGCGCGAAGCCCGTCAGCGACGCCGCCAAAGGTGGTGCCGCGGGCAAGCGGGAGCTATAGCCTCGTGCGGTCAATGCACCCTTCCTGCGACAGTCACCCCGCCTCGTCGAGCCAGCGACCCTCTCGCTGCGGCGCTCGCGTTCCACCTGCTCTGTCAAAAGGCAAAGGACGCATCGATCCCCTCCCCCGTCGACCCCCCAGCGTAGCAGCACACCCAGCGGCACGCTCCTCGTCTATGCGGTCCAGACCTGACGGATGACCTCGGTCATGCCTGAGCGACAAGATCGGGGAAGGGCACATGAGGGTCAGCGCCGGTGCACCGTCAATTTGAAGAGAGCATGTGGGGGAAGGAGGGCGGGGGCAGATGATAAGCCATGCCACGACGAGCGGACTCACCGACGTCGTTCGTGTTGAACTCGTACGCTCCCCACAGGGCGGCGAGCGTGGCGGCCCGGAGACCCCAGTTCGCGATGCTGCCCATGACGGGGAACTTGCGCGTGTGCAGGTAGTCAACAATGCACGCGTCGAAACCGATGTGCGTGTGAACGATGAGCGAGCCGGCAAGGACGGCGTCGAGGATCGGGTGGGCCGCCGACGACATGGCAAAGGTTGAGAGACTACCAGTGCAGGGATCAGCAATAAGTAGGGTGAAGGGGGGGGGGCACGAGCGTCAGCTGGAGCACGACGAGCACAAGGAGCCGTGTAGCTAGCGGCTCGCAACGCACGTGAGGGGGACGAGGCCGGCCGAGAGAAGGCGCTCGAACTGCCAGTGGTTCGAGCCGTGAGCCTTGTTGGGAGCCGGGAACGAGGTGGCGTCGTTGACCGTGCCGGGGAGGACGGCTGCACAAGACCAGATTAGCAGCGAACGAGCTTGTCAGCTTCAGTCGGGTCGAGGAGGGACAGACACGAGAGAGGCTGGTCGGTTGCGGGCTCCTCCTGGTCGAGCGACGAGCCAACCAGCCCCCACACCCTCCCGTAACTCACGTCCTCCAGGCACGTAGGTGTTGACGTTGGCGGCAGCAGCCTTCTTGACCGCTCCTACAGCAGCAACCGCACCAGAGCAGGCGAGGGTAGGGGGAGGCGAGGGTCGTCAGCCTCACGCGGAAAAAGGCCGACGAGAGCAGAGCATGGAGGAGGCGGGACGGACCGGTCGCGAAGGCACGCTGCGACGTCGCAAGCAGGTGCGACGATCGGAGGACAGGCTTGGAGATGAGCGAGTTCATGGCGACGAGAAGGAGTGCGGCAAGGAGCGGTGGGAGGCAGGCAAGGCGTGGCTGATGGTCGGGAGAAGGAGCGACCCAAAGCGCGGGCGTCCCGAGAACAGCCGCCTGCAGTGCGACGTTCTCGCGGCCAGGCGATTGGCTCGTTTCTCGTCAGACGGCATCGTCCTCCCGAACGTCGATGTCGTCCTCGACCCACGCTCGTGCTGATATGCTCGTCAACGAGCTTTGCCCTTGCATGCGCGCTGGCTGACTGCCTAGTTGGGTTCCCTCTGCGCTGACCCGTAATCGCCCCTGCCGCCCCCGCTGCGCCTGCGGCGTCACCTGACAACGGAAGCCGGACGAAGGCGCTCGACGACTCGGACGGAGCGGCAACAGCTTGAGCGGCATCAGTCTTGTAGACAGGCAAGAGAGAGGTGCGCTAGACATAAAAGCAGACACAGCTGTTGCCGCCCCTGCACCACTTCATTCTCGACGCCCTGCTAAATCCTATCCTCCTCAACCTCCTCCCGCCGCCCTCCTTGACCCCTCTACCGCAAACCCTCCAGCTCGATGAACCCGCCGCGCAATAACCCGTCTTCCGATTGCCCATCCTCCACTCGCGTATGTTGCGCTCGCTTCTGCTTCTTGGTCTTCAACGTGGTCTCATCGTTTCGGACCCGCGGCTGACCTGCTTCTGCCCTCGCCAGACCCCGTCCCCTCTGCCGCCACCCTCGCCAACATCGACGCCCGCCCCTGCTTGGGCAGATTTGTTGCATCGTACGACGGCGTCTGCAGCGACGGAGGAGAAGGAGGGGGCCAGGCGTGAGGAGGACTGCGTCTGGCAAAGGCGACTCGAGGCGTTCCTCGACCGGGTGTGACGAGATCGAGTCACGCGCGCGCGGTGGGGCCTGCAGATAGCGCAGGACGGGTGAATGGCAAACAGCGAGTATTGAAAGTATGCTACGGCCTAGTTCAACAAGATAGCCGGCCACCTCACTTGCAAGCCAGCGTTAGAGCGGTGCTCAAGTTTTCGTGCAGATCGGGAAGATATTTTGAAAGATTTTGACTGCATCGCGCAATTTGCTTTTCATCGCCGCCCGGCTAACTCAATTGGCTAGAGTGCGAGACTTTTAAACTTACTTAAGAGCGATCTCGAGGTTGCGGGTTCGAGTCCCGCGTTGGGCTCATTTTTGTTTTGAACGCTCACTTTCGGGTGCTGCCCAGGGCGTGCAACACAAGAAATGGAAGCGCGTGCAACTTGATCCGCATAAGTGGGGCGTTTGACCGCAGGACGCAGCATGCCGGGGTGGGGACGCCCTGATGGCTGACAATCGGTAAGGAATAAAAAAGGAAGACAAAAAGGTCCGATACCGGGATTGAACCGATGACCTCGGCCACCCAAAGACCGCGTGATACCACTACACCAACCAGACAATTGATTCGAATGAAATTCAGTGAGAGAATCATATCTTAAAAAAGGAATTTGGCTGCCGTCGCGCGGGTCACTTTTGACTACTGAATCCCCTCAGTGTGTGTCCGGATGGGCGCGCGCGGCGGATCGAGTTTTCGGACTCCGGCCGGATTCGCCCAGCGCGATCGCCAGATCCTCCCGCCAAACGCGGGAGGGATTTTGAGATCTCTCCCGCGCGATCATGATATCATGATCAGATCATAACAGCCCGCGTCTCGCAACTAATCCAACTACAATTGCCTGCGTCTCGCAACTGCTCGTTAATCATGAGCTGTTGAGCCCACTAGCCTGCACACCCGAACAGTCAGCTAGCTCATCCCTTCTCACCCTCCTGCCACATCGTGTCCCACGCCGACGAGGACCATGGACCTCGCACTCTACGCTCCGCCTGCTCTCGAGGGGCCAGCACCCGGCGCCACCCTCACCACCGACCAGATCACCCTATACGATGGCCAAGACCGCAACGCCGCTCAAATCTACCAGAACTTCAAAGACACCCAAGCCGTCAGTACCAAGCGGAAGTATGAGCCAATCCAAAGGGAGTGGTACGAGTGGTGCAGCAGGAAAGGCTACCCTGCTGCGACCCGGTGCGTCGCAACTCAGTACTTGCTGCTGGCTGTCGTTACAGGCGTCTGCCGGGTGCCCAGCTGGCCTGCTATCGGCCTCCTTACCCGGGTGCCACAGAAGGCCAGCTCACTCTCATTTCACCATTCTTGTCCCGCCCGCTCTGTTTAGCAACACGGTCGAAGGCATCAAGCTTGCATACTTCCTCGCGGAGGAGGTCGTAGGTTGCGATCGAGCGCCCAAGATCAAGACCAAGACCAAAGGTGAAGGCGTCGGCAAAGCCGTCACCTCCTTGCCGAGCGACATTGGCATCTCATTGTGTGCGTGTACCGTTGCTCTACTCTTGCGTTCACCGAGCCTGATCTTGACTTTTGCTTGTCTTTATCCCCCGACTGCAGCCGAGAGGATTTCAGTGAACCCTGGTGCGTCTTCTTCAAGAGACTGTCCTTCAGTTGGACCGGCCGTCCTTTGGCCTGGCCGCGCCCACCAGATCGATGATGATGTCCCCTAAGCCTCATGCTGATCTTTGCTCCATGTGCGGTACTCCGTCTTGCGTCAAGGGCATCCAGCTGAGGTCTCTCATCTGCCCCACATGGCTGGCAGGCAGCTCTCATACTCGACAGTCAACTCTTACTGCAACGCCATCGTCAGCCTCTGGACCGACCAGTGCGCTCTCAAGGTCAACTCTCACCCTCATCCCCGCACTGAATGCTCCGTCGTCTCAAACCTCCTCGACGGCATCAAGAAGTCCGAGACGGCACCCAAGAAAGAGGCTTTTGTTGATCGAGGAACCGGTGCGTTGTTCCTTGTCGCTGCGGGCGCTCCGCCTCCGCTTGCTGTGGGCTTCGCTGACGCGAGCCGCGTCATTTTATCGACACAGGCTCGCTGCTCGACGGTTATCGCGAGGCCGACATGGCGCCCATCCTCTCGTTTTTTATTGGCAAAAACAACGAGATCGGCCTGCGCAACGCTCTTGCGTTCTCGCTCGCGCATTTTGGCCTGATGCGCGGCGACAACGTGCGCTCCCTCGACCTCGCCGACCTCCACTCGATCATCCTCCCCAACGAGGGATTCTCAAGGTGCTTTGCCGTCATCCTGCTCCTTGACCAGGGCAAGACGAACCAGTACGGCCGTTAGGAGTACGCGGCGTTCATGCGCCACGCGAACCCGGACCTGTGCCCCGTCGGTCTCCTCGCATTCTACCTTTTTGCGAGGTGCGCCCTGGTCCACTGTCTTCACCTTCAAGTTTTCGCCCGTCCGTTACCGTTCTTCTCCCTGCCCTTCTTCTTGGCTTCACTGGCCCTGGCACGAGCGTGCGAGGGTCAGGATGCGTCCCCCCTTGCCGTCAATTGGGCAGATCTGCCCCTTGGGCTGGTCTGCCGAGCGTGCTCGGCCGCCCAGAGCAATAGGGAGGATGGCCTGGGACTCTGAGCGACGATGGCATCTCGCGCTGCTGCGGCTGTTGCTGTGCTTGTACCCCTCTCCAGGCTGACCAGCGCCTTGGCTTCGCCGCCGCCAGGTTTCACCGCTCTGCGACCGTGTACGGCCCGCACGGCACGCCATTCCCCAGCTTCCAGGAGAGATCGCACTGGTATCCGCTTAAGCTCATCCAGAACCCCTCGTCACTCACCAAGCCCATTGACTACAATACGCACCTGAACGCAATAAACGCCGCTTTGAAGGCCTGCCGCGGTATCGTCTCGAAGGCCAAGACGCACTCAGGTCGACGGTCGGCCGCGCAAATGGCTGAGCTGTCTGGTGCGTCGACCGAGTCCATTCGTCGGGCGGGGCGGGGGAACTCACAGACGATGGAGGGTTGCTACCTCTCTACCCTGCCGCGCGAGGTCATGCGCACACTGGCTGGCTTCCCTGCCAACCACAAGGCCTTTTTCATTGCGCGAGACGTTGAGGTACCGCAAAAGCTCTTGAGCCAGGTCTTCCCAGAAGCGCGCAAGTGGTACGCGATCGCCTTTTTCCTCACTCTGCACTGCGCCGCGCGCAAACTCCGTGCTGACAGCCGCCTTCTCTCCCCCCGGCTTGGCCTGTACCGCAGGTTGCACAAGCACGAGGCGGGTGACGAGGTGACGCCCAACGTCGCTGCCGGCGGCTTCCTACGGCTGCTGGGAGAGCTCGCCTCCGTCGTTCTTCAGGACGCTCCCTTCCTCCGACAGCGCTTCCCCAACCACTTCCTGTTCGACAACCCTCTCTTCTCGTCGCCCGCTTTTCTTGACTTCGAGCAGCAGGTTCTCGCCACCAAGAACGCCCCACGACCCGCCGAGCAGCAGCTGGCCAATGCCATGCCCGAGCTTGTTTCCCACGTCGACGGCCTGTTCGGGTCGCTGGGCACCAAGGTCGACCAGCTCGCGGCCGACACGGCCGCCGCCCTTCGACCGCTCGTGGCGCAGAGCTCCAGCACGCACGCCCTTCTTCGTGACTTCCTGACGGGCGTCGCTACCACGGCGCTGCAGATCGCCGGCCCGCCGCCGTCTCCCTCGGCTTCTGCTGGCTCCGCTGCGGCCGTACCTCTCGCTCTCCCCGGCATTCTCGGTGCCGCTGCGTCCAGCTTGTCGCCCGCCGTTCAAGCTTCTAACGGCACCGTTCCTCTCGTCTCGGCCACGTCGCCGCCCTTCGTCATGTCGCGCCAGCTGGTCTCGGTCGGAGACCTCTGGCGCGAGTATACGGTCGGCCTCGGCGTTGGCCCGTCGATGCAGGCCGCATACGAAGGAGCCGACCAGTCCTGGCGCAAGGCCGACTCGGAGCGTAAGTTTTACAGCCGGCGCAAAGTCATCCTCAACGAGGTTAGCTGGGTCGCGTCATCTCGCGGTTGCTCCATTGAGGAGGCCATCGCACGGCTGGACGCCCTCCGCGCGACTCTGCCGACCAAGTCGCTCAACAAGCTCGAGACGGTCATCAAGACGAACGGCGGCCACGCTCCTCTTGCGTCTTGATCATCTGCTCACTCGTTCTCGTTCGCCTGAATCTGCCTTCAACTCGCTCGTTCCTTTCTCCCCTTGGCCCTTGCGCCGCAATCGCGCCCTCTGTCTCCAAGTTCGCGCCGCCCTTGTTGTTCTCGCGCCCTCTCCGGGTCCTGCGCCGCCCATGTTGTTCCCTCTTCCGCCCCATCCGCCTGTTGTACTTTTGTGATGGCTCTTGTGATCGATTGCGCGGCGCGACGTGAGAAACAGGGCGGAGGCCGATAACGCGACCAGAAAAGGCGGCAAAGAGGCGACAACTGCTGAGAGAGACCGACAGTTGCGGTGTCAGGTCATGATTTAGGGAGAGGGAAGACAGCGCGTGCAAGAAAGACGATCACGTACGCTCGCGCCTGGTAATAATTGACCAACCTCGTCTTCGCCCGGGTCTAAAGCGTCAAAGCAGCAAACAGCTCTGCGAGACGAGGAAGCAGGTCCGGTTCAGGGTCAGCTTCTCATCATCTCGCGGCGCGGCGCAATTGCGAGCGCGATTGCGCGCTCGGCCCCTTGTCACTGTCAGCGACGCCCGTGTCGCTGTCAGCGACGCCCAACCCTAATCGGCGGCAAGCGGCAGACGCACCAGAATTTGTGGTGGACGCGCGCCTTCTTCTTGGCGAGCGTGCGCGTGCCCGTGACCTGCCCAGAGAGGCTGTCTGGCAGATCGAAGAGGGGCGAGAGCAAAAAGAGGAGCGTTAGCGCGTTCAGACGTGTCCTGCAGAAGCAGGCTCAAGCAGGCGGGTTGGTCGCAGTCCGAATTGTCATACATTCTTCTCCTCTAAGCCTCTAAGTCCCATGTGTGCGGTTCTAAGCGTGCACGCAAGCGAAGAGACGTGCGAGCTGCGAGAGAGGAAGTCAAAGATCAGGAGCAGCCGTCATCAAACGCCCAAGCAGGGCAAAAAGGAACACACGTACCTCGTTTCGAGCTCCCGACGAGCTCGTAGTTTCAGCTTGAGGGCGGCTTGAGGGCGGTCATGCGGCGCTGCTCAGGACATCCAGGGCCGTCGCGGCGCGAGTGTGGCGAGTGTGCTGGCCCTGAGGGCAGGCAATGCAACGTAGATGACAGGCGAAGAGAGGGCAGGTAGCGAAGGGTCAGCTTGTCGTTCGGCTGGTCAGCCCAGCCCGTTACGTCCGCGAAGCTGGCAGTGGCGGCGACCTAGCCACTCACTGGCATCGTAGGCGTCCTCGTCTGGTTTGGTCTGAAGGGAGGGGTGGGGTGAAGGCGAGGAAAGGAGGCGAAAGGCCGTGATGTCGTCGAGGGAGGGAAGGGCGAGCTGGTGGTCGGCGGGGATCTCGACGGTGATGCATCTTCCCGGGGAGGCCGGACGCCGCGCCCGGATTGAGTCCTGGACACTGCGTGGCGTATAGAGGGATCTGTTGACTCCTTGCAGGGCCTGGAATGGATACTGACTGGCACGCCGATGCTCTGTTGGAACACCAAGCTTCGACACAGTGCCGCGCCCATTCCATTTTACAGATTGATGCTACGGATGAGATATTTCTTCCGTAACCGCCCACTAAACCGGGTCGAACAGCTCAAGACTCTATCAGCACTTCCGCGTGAGAGCCAGCCTTGGCTCAAAACTTCCGCTAATTATCAAAATACTCGAGGGTAATCTGAGCTACACTGGCTCAGTCCCCAACCCGGTGTGATGTTCGCTACTCGTTGGAGGGCCTGCCGCGGACGAGTGTGGCTGAGCGAAGAAGTACTTGACACTCAAGAAAAGCCGACCCCAGGGGGAATGCTATATACGACAGAAGAGCTGAGAGGAGCGCGCGTAAGGCCCGCATGTCTGAGAGGTTACAGGAGGTCGAGACAGAGGGACGGAGGCAAGAGACTGGGGTGAGAGGGCCTGCACCGCTGGTCGCTAGGGAGGTCGTGACGGCGGCACGTGTAGGGCGCGAGCTGGGAGCGTAAGACCGGTGATAAGTCCTCCACAGTTTGCGCCAGCACCGCCACTGGCATCATACGCCAACAACATCTTTTTCCATGATATTTCGCCCAGTCATCAGAGCAGAGCTCAGCGCACATATTTATCTTCTAGGCAAAAAGATCAGCAACGGAATTCAGAAACAACAAAACAGGATACCGAATGTGAAAGTCGTCTCGGCGTCGCGAAGCGGCTCGCATCGCGCAGCTGGCCGGGCAACCTGTTTGACTGTTCTTCAGCGATGGATATAGACACCCACCCCGACAAAAACGCAAGGGGGGTTCAAATTTGAAGGAGAAGACGCTATTTTTTTTTATTTTTTTTTTAGCGTTCCACATATATTTCAGGAGCGTCATGAACGACGGCTCAGGTCGAAAAGTTCAAGTCGGCTTGCCAGTCAGGCTCAGCCGACATGTTTTTCTGCGCATCTCTTGCTGAACTGAGTTGGAAAAGCGTAGAGCGCAAGTATGTTTCTGAAACAAACATTTGTAATGTAACGTCAGGCAGACATCTTATCGAAGAAGCAGTGTGGAGGAAACTTTCAGTGCGAGGCATGGACGATTCGGCGTTTGGTGTGTGACCTCAGTCAGACAGCTGTCGACACTATTAAAAAAGAAAAACAAAAACAATAGTGATCTAATTTCTCATTGAAGAGGTCGACTTCAAAGACGAGATCGTGCCGCCTGTCATAACGCCGGACGGGGCGAAGTGTATGCCAGTGCCAAACCGTGGTTTAGCACATGATTTGAAATCCAATCTGGTAGGGGTACTTTATGTGAGTCAATGGGACCGATTGCGCTTTTCAAAAAGACGTGCTTTGTCAGTGCAGGCTCAGGAGCGCAAAGACGACAGAATGTAATCCTATCCGCACTAGAGCAAAGGGGCCAGCACGTATATGTACAAGCGAGCAAGTTGGCTGTCTCTTTAAGCCACTGAATCCTGCCGGAGATGACCACTGGATGAAGTGGAAAGTGCAAAAGTAAGAGTTGCCAAGACTGGTTTCGATCCAGTGACTTATGGGTTATGAGCCCATCACGCTACCACTGCGTCACTTGGCAGACACTGAAAGCCAGACGCAAAAGTCAAAACAAATGTCAAAAAGATGTCTGACTGTGCCTCCCCTCTTTTTGCAGCCACCGATGCGGCATTTGGCTCTCTGAGCATGAGCTCCTCCTCAATTCGAAAGACATCGATCGAAGTATCCGGATCATCATCCTCTCACTAGTCGACACGATCTCGAAATCAAACCGCGCACCTCGTGTAAATGGCAGAGAAGACGTCGTCTCGACCTTCACCGGTCGGGATGACATGGAAGCCGATGCAGATCGCGCGCGTGCACCAGAGCGGCATCATATCGCGTTCAGCCGCTGCTCCTTAAGCGCAACATAGCACTTGTTACCGAGACGCTCGCACAATGCCGGAGGCGGGACCCGGAGATCGAGCGGCGCGGTCTGCGATCTCCTGTCCTTCTTCGACGCTGACAAACGTGAGACTGACCATACTTGCAGCCCGTCTCAATCTCCACCAGCGGGTCAGCATCGGTCGACGGTGGCGCCGGGTGGTCCGAGTCGTGCAGCGCAAGTGGTCGTACATGAAGCGAGCGCATTTAACAGCCATGTCACAGTACAGGCAATGCGATAGTCGCGGCAATTTTGAAGACAGTCACCTCGCTTGCCCCTCTGCCCCCCTTTGAGCCCAGCACCAGTCGTCACGAGGCCTATTCATTGGTTTTGCTCGACGCCCTCGCCGAGGCACGGTGGAACAGACTCGCGCTCGGCCTTGAGTTCCGAACTGCGCTTAGCGCCGAGGCGCCCGCAGAGCCCGCATGGTCCGCATGCAGCTCGAGGACTCCTAGCGTCCTCGCATCGGCTTGTTCCCTCCTACGGCCGCCTGGAACGTGTCGGGGTCATGGCAGACTACAAGCACGCCCAGGCCACCCTGACGTCGAGCCACGCCACAGGCGACGACGGCCATCCCGACGGCGGCCGCCTTCTGGCCGCGCGCTCCGCCAACGACCCCGCGTCATCTCTCACTGGCCACGGTCTTACCGTGAGACCGGCCGAATTTGCTCTCATCAACCGCAAGGTGGTCGAGTTCTCCGAGCCTGGCCGACAATTCTCCGACTACTGCTTTTCAGCCCAATTGCCTTTCGGGCCAAAGCCAAGAAGGACACGGCTCGAGAGGCCGAGACGGCCGTCCCCAGGTTCAGAGCACTGGCACCCCGCTCAATCGACGCATCGGGACGGACGCCCCGGTCGCCGTCCCACTCGGTGACGTCTCAACGTCTCTCCCGGAAGACGCCCTGTTCTCGCTCGAGACAGACGGCCTGTGCAGGCCATGGATTACCGATTCGGGCGTATCAATTCACGCAACAGGCGACTGAGCCTGCATGACCGACTTTGTCGCTGAGACCTGCCGTCGCGCCTTTGCTGTCGCTGATGGAGGAGAAGAGGAGGGAAGTCTACAAACGGTCTGGCCGCCCGGCTCGGAGGCAGCACTCGACCCATTGGCCGTGGACGATCCTGCGCTTGACACCCGCGCGGATCTTGTCACGCGGGCGGGCTTTGGCGGCGGATGAGAGTCCGTCTCGCTTGCGCGACGCTTGGCGTCGGTCCGCCGCTGAGTAGCAAGCGTAGACTTGTAAGTGTCGGCCTGGACACCGTTGATTACTTTTGGGTTCTCCTCAGAGAGCTTGTAGGAGAACATGGAAAGAGCGAAGGTTGAACAGCCGTAAGCGGTGACGAAGCAGAGAAACGATTCACCGTCCAGTCCTCGCCTGAAACTGGATTCCTTTGATGGTCCGTTCCACTTGAGAAATGACGACAGAGTTCCGCCGCGCTCGATTGAAGGCAGCCATCTGCTCGCGGTGGATCTGTCGCTCGCATTTTTTCAGGTACTATGTAAAGGCGATACACAAGTGAAGGCGTCAAGGGGCAGAATTGGGCGCGGAAGTGGACAAAGTGGTCAGCGTCGACCAGCTAAGGAGGAGCGGATCACTCACCTTCTTGTAAAGAGAGACTTCGCCAGCCTTCTTTTTGCCGAGTACAAAGCCCTCCCTCTTAGATCGCTCGAGTCTCGGCTCCTAGAGCTTGCCAGACATCGAGCACGTGCTGCGGTGGCAGGAGGAGACTCCTGCAGAGCCGGGGAGTTCGTGAGCGATGCCGTACCGTATGACTCTCCGCAGGTTGAGGGCGAAAGAAATGCACGGACGCTTACTCGCCTCTATCAAAGATCGCCTTGGCGATGCCATCAAGGCCGACGATCAACGTCCTTCCACACCTGCTTCACCCATTCGATTTCAGTCGGCGATCAATGGTAGACGCCGGCTGCCCTTTTTGGGAGAAAACGCAAGTCTCAAGCGCCGTGCTGCCGTAGGAGACGAGTCATCACCCAACCCATCTTGTCAGCAAGACACCAAGCAAAAAAGAAAGAGAACGGGGAGGATGGCGCACCTTGTTCGTTCTCTCCGGCGCGGCATCGTGCGTCGCCGCCGACCCGCTAGAGGGACCCGCGAGCGAAGACATACAAGCGCGCAAAAGAAAGATGGGAGGAGGGAGGTCGAGGGAGGTGCATCTATGAAGATATTAGAAGGGCGAGCGGCCGGATGGGGGAGTGAGAAGATGGAGAGGGTGAAAGGCGACGGAGTGGTGGCTGGGAGGGGCAGTCGCTTCCCAACGACGACGCCGAAACAGCACAATTTTGGGGCTGCGGCTGGCCTCCAGCCCCATCTTGAATGGTCCTGTCGGCATTCAGTCTCCCTTCGTCCTTCTCCTTTCGAATCTCTCTCCCGCCTTGTTACTCACCCATCGCCCGAGCCCCGCCGCCTAGACTCGGGATAGTCCTTGTGTATGGCGCCAAACTCGAGCTTCAGCTCGTCGAGGAGGGCGTCCGGGACGGTGGTCTGAATGGCGAGATGCTGATTTTCCATTTGAAGGTCGGGAGATGACGGCCGTGGGAGGGTCTACGTCGTAAAACCGGTTGCCCTTGGTGAACGACTGTTGTTGATGTCGGCTTTCGCGTCCTCGTTGTCCTGCCTCTTCTCCGCATGCTGACGGCGCCCCTAAACAGGCTCCTTTTGCGCGGCGTCGCGTATATTTTTGGCCTCGCGACCAGCTCAATTATCTACCACGGCGAGATTTCCCTTGAAGGATACCGCATCGATGGCAACCTCATTCCAATCGCAATTGCCGGGGGCACCATGACTTGTCTCCGCTCCAGCCGCTGTCCTTGTCGCCGTCATGCGGTCGAGGTCAACCTCAATGACGAAGAAGATCTCGACGGGGCGGTTCTGGAAGGCGGCATCGCACGTTCTCAATCAGTCAAATACGCTGTCGGTGGGCTGGTCAAAATTCTCGGCAGCAAAACATCAGATGAAAATCGTTTTCTTGAGCACTGGAGATCCTGATCATTTCCGTGGTGACGGATGAGCCGGAGTCGTACATCTCGCGTTCAACAAGGCGGCGTCCTGCATCTATTCTTTACCGCAGCCCGCCGGATCATTTTTAGGATCGGCTATACGTCTACCTGCTTGCGTACCGAGCCGCTCGGCGTTCGCCTTCCCGACGGCCCCCTTTACCCTTCTTCTGCAAGCTCGTTACGACGCTCTCGGCAAGCTCAACAACGGCGTAACAAACGTTATCTGCGCTCGAGGCAAAAGACGTGCTCATTCATCTTACTCGCTTTGGCAAGGGGCGCCTCATCAAAAGCCGCTTGTCTGGGCGGCCATCGTTTCACACCTGACCAGCATCCCACAGCGACCTTTGTCGCGACCGCCATGCACTGTATCGAGACGCAAAGCATTACGTTATGCTCTGCCCTTGTACTCTGATGGAGGGCGGGATCTCACCCGCTCGTCTGAACTTCTACAACGATTCGTGAAGGCGGCGCTCTTTTCACAGCCCGAGTACCAGCAATAGAGCCACGGAAGGTGTATTGGAAACAACTCATGAACAAGGTAAAACTCTCTCCGGCTGCTGAGGAGGTGCGGCAGCATGGCAAAATCTTGAAAAGGATGAACGAAACGGACACTGTCAGAAAACAAAGACCGGGGGTGCAAAAAATAGAGCGGGCGTAGTCATCAGAACCAAGTTTAAAAGAAAAATATTTTTTTGCAACCGTGGCTGGTATCAAAATTACACTGATTATCTGAATTTTTGGGTCAGGGTCAAAGTCATAGTCAGCAGGGGGAGCCATAAAGTCTCGATGATGCTGATGGCGCTAAAACTGGACACGTCCCATGCGCGTCGCGCAACTTGCTGCGGCTCACGCTTCGGTCACAAGAGGGTATGGAGACATCGGCAGCGCACGGGGTGAGGGTTAATGATCAACCGCTCTGTGCAAAGCAAGAGGGGAGCAGAAGGAGAGATCGCTGAAGGGGGCCAACTGTGCGCGATGCAGTCATCAATAAGTTTGAAACACCCTGAACAACTTCGACAGAAGCCCTTCGAGAATGTCGCCGAGCCGTCGCTCGCATAGGGGTTTGGCAGGGAGCGCAAACGACGTTGAGGATGCCATTTGGAGACTGCATAGGAAATTTGAACATGCGTCCTCTTCAAATAGGCATGTTTTCATCCTTGCGGCAGACTCGTGGTCGATTTCATCGTCGACGCCGTTGCTGTGCGGGGACTGGGCGCAGATGACACAGACTAGTATGAATAGCAGGGGAGGGAAGGAAAAAAGGAAATTGCACAATGTCAGCGCAGTGTAGCAAGGGTGGGGCCAGGGGGCACCAGAGAATCATCAAGCGGTTGAGCATGGGCACATACGCAACGACAAGCTCGCAAACGTCGCCCGGCTTGTTATGTTCCAGCGTGAGCTAGTGAAGCTCAGTCCCTTGGGGTTCCATCTTGGGCAAAAAGGACTGGATTGCATTCCACAGGTTTTGATTTCTGCGTGCGGGGCAGAGATCTGCTCGGGGTCATTGCCCGGCGACGCAACTCGCACCTGATAGCGAGTCATTGTAGGCAATGTTCACGTGTTGCTGCGGACACACTGGTTTGCCGGTGGGTGGGCGCCGGCGTCGCACATGACTTGCCTTAGGCCCGGCATATTAAGAACCCGAACTGATGTAGCAATGCCAGCCGTGAAGCTCCCAAAGACAACAGGCAGAATCAGGCGCGCGCAAGGTTGGTAGTCACAAAGTTCAGGCGAGAGAAGAGATTTGATCGCAAGAATCGGTTTATATCGATTCCAGTTGGTCAACGTAGAAGCTGAAAATCGTATGCGCTGCGTGCGTTGTGTAAACAGAAACAGAAAAAAACCAGTAGTGCTGCGTAGGGAAGCGTGCGTGGTGAACAGTGATGTGCGAAGATCAGCGGCTGCACACGGTGCGTTCAGCTACCCTCGCAACCAAGGGTTCAGCGGAGAACGCGAACGACAAATGGACAAGGACCAGCTAGCAGAGCTTGTGTTTGCGCGGCGGTAAGCGGAAACCGGGAACCGTGATTTTCCAAGCGCCAAAGAGTATCTGAGCAGACCCAGAGTGATCTTCATGCCCAAGCAAACAAATGTCGCATGAAGGAGCACTGAAAGACAAAAGAAAAAGACTTCTCGCAAACTATACTTCAAAGACCTTCAAATGTGCAGTCAGACTTCGGCAATGTCTTTGTTGAGTTTGCATTCAAATTTACACGCCTTAGCCGATGCTGTGTTACCAGTACAATCAATGAACTCATTCCATTATCAGAAAGTGCTGGTCTTTATGATGCGAAAAAGTACAGTCCGTTGCTGAATTCGTACGTCGACGACAAACAAACCTGACTGTTACATGACTCGGAAAACCTTGAACGGGCTTGATCATTGAGTTTGTTTGTGTTGCACGGTTCCCCGCCGCCGTGGGATTGGTAAACATGTTGCAAAAGGACTGCTCAAAAGGTTTGGCACTCAGGACAAATATGGTCGTCTTGAATAATACGAGGTGAATACTATTCAAGGAAGCTGTAGCACGTCGTCTGCAAGGTTGTTTAGCGCGAAGACCGAGATTGATAAGCTGAGAGAGGCGTGAGGTGAGATCAGAGGTAATAGCCCTCAGAGCGACCTTTAGCCGGTTTGTGTGAGACATTTGAAACAAACCACAATACGAGGAAGCTCTAGGGTCAACGGGTATCAGTTCAACACAACGGTCAACGGACCATGACCTGCTTACAACTTGGTCTAGCCCTGAACCATCATCTTTGACGGCTCACCAGGGCATGCAAACAATTACGGTTCAAGTTGCGTGCCAGACAACTCTTCAGGCTCATCAATGTGCAGCCTCCAGTGAACTTTTCTTGAGCGCGCACGGACCCAGTTGGCGTCGTTATATGCATCATTTACGAAGGGGCAAAAGGAAGGTGACGACAACGTCGTGAAGCTTGCGCGTACCGATATAGCTGCAAGGCGCAGTTGGTTGTTGTCGGGTAGGCGAACGCGGCCGTGCTAGTGGAAGAATCCGTCGACGTCGAAGAAGCCGGCTGTGAGCGACAGACTGACAGGTTGGTGGCGGCAGAATGGCTTCGTCTGCGCCTGCCTTATTCGGGCAACCTTGGCCGTGCGGCTCGGCGTCGTCTGTGAGACCATCTAGCGAAGGTGGTGGTTGCTCGGCAATCGTTTCTCGAGTTGGCCAAAAACTCTTGCAAGCGCGGAGAACGTAGACACAATTCTGCTACAAAGTTATGGTTGGTTTGCTGCCGTTTTTACTGCTGGAAGGGGCGTATAAAATGCGAAGTATGAAGTATAGCGATATCGAGGGGTGGGAAACAAGGAAGGCGGGAAGGTCTAGCCCTCAAGACAATAGACGGTTTGCGAAGTGATTTTCAGCTCGCAAGGGAGCCTCAAACGCCCATTCGAGAAAGCATGCATGGGGGGTCACGAGGCCTAGAGCCTGTTTGACAGCTCGCGCTCGCCTTCCCTCCGCCCATGGCGGCCCCTGCGTTTTTCGCGCCAGCGCCGCCGCCGAAGCAGAGGTGCGGCGGCGGTCAAAAGCCTTCGATACATGCGATCGAAAAGAGCTGGCCTCCGCGGCCGTTTGACAGCTCGCCCGCTCGCTCGCTCCTTTGCGCCTTGTTGCCCAATGCCCGCGCGGCGACATCCTCTCTGTTGCTGCCTTGCTGTCTTGCATGACCTTGACCACCTCCATGCCTCCCATTGACCTTGCTCTGGAGCAGCGTCGTTGAAGGGCGGCTGCAGCAGCTGCCGCTCTCGCCGTCCATGCCGTCAATTACGCCTACGCCAGCCTCTACCTCTCGAAGCAGCCCCATAATACCACTTCCCTCTCCGATTGAGCGTGGCTGCAAGAGCTCTTCGACTAACCCAGTCCTCACAAGATGCGCTCTACTCTGGGCACGCACAAGGGGGCGTTCGATGCGCTGCTAGAGGTGCTTCGCGACAAGGGCGGCTTAGTACCGCGGTCACTCCCGCGGGACGTCGCAGACGCCATTTTCCAAAAAATTGGGGGTCGAATATCCAAATCGGACGTCTGAAGAAGGGCCATCTATCCAAAGCCGCTGGTGCGTACGTCTGCGACCTCCACCTATTCACCCAAACACCGCGCTATGATGGCAGGCTTTGCAAAGGAGCCATTTTCGGCACACCATGGTTGGCGCTGCGTGAACGGGTTCTGCTTGCCGAGGTGGTAAAACACTTGTCCGGTAGCGATCTGTACGCCGCGCAAAGGGCCAAAAAACTTGCCCTTGAGCGCAAAGCCCCGGACCGTGCATTGATCAGCGTCAGCCTTATGCAAGCCTCTGAGCAATGACGGGGAGGCAGGCAAGCCAGCACTGACCCTCTGTTCTGGTCGGAAGGGTGTGTAGACCTCTCCCCGGCAGTTTTTGAGATGCCGCGCGTCTGAGAGTTCCTTGACGAACTGCGAAGAAGTGTACTTGCTCGACAGGGATCGGTCGAACACAGCAGAAAGACGCGCGAGAAAGAAGGAGGGGCGTTTGTCGTCCTTGGCCACCATCTTGCCTTTCACTCCTGGGTGGTGAAGAATGATCCAGCTTCCCTCCGTCAGCGGCGTCTCATCCGAGATGTTCTTGTGCGCCAAGTCTGGAAAGAAAGCTGTCGGTCGCAGAAGACGCTTGTCACTGGTCAGCCGAAGACCGACTCGGGAAGTGAATGGACTGGGAAGCAAGACTGCGGTTGGAGACACGAGGGCTTACCCGGAAGCGAGGTTGTGACGCGTTCTTTGAGATGGACTGGGTTTGTTTCTTCATCCCCTTCGCTCCTTCTTGCTGTCTCGGGAGGATGCCCTTTGGATCCCCTCTTGTTCTTCTGTCTGTGCTTTGTGTGGTTGATCCAGCCGACCCTCCCCTTCTCGTTTTCCTCTGTCTATGCTTTCGGTTCAGCCGGCAAGCTCGAGCAGACGCCCGAGGACAAGCACGACGCTGACGAGATCGGCCGCCGATCAGCAAGTGCGAGTTCGTTCTCTCTCCTCTGCCCGGGCCGCGGCGGCTGGTCATGGGCCTCGACCCGCACGTGGTCACTGATGCTCGCACCTCCCTCTGCTCGCTCTAGTCACGCCGCCCGACGCACGCTCGCGCCCCTCCAGGGTCGCTCAAGCCCGACCTGCTCTCCGTCAGGGATGGTGCGTCCCGTCCCCGTATCGTCCCCTCCGAGGTCAGGGCGGTCAGGACTAACGATGCCGTCCGTGCGACTTTTTCCCGGTGTCAGTCGACGCCAGTCCTGGGCGGGGGGGGGGGGGGGCAACGCGCACCGGCGCAGGATGACGCACCGACCACCACGGTCCTCTCCCCAGAGGTGAGTCTTGGTCTCTCCGATTGGCGCCACCCGAGAGCAGCTCAGAGTCAACAGGCTGACTGGCCGTGGCTGTGCCGCTTGGCAGATCGTAAAAGACGACTCGTCGCCCTTCGGGACAGGGGCTTTCTTCGCCTTCACCCTCGCCTGCCCGTCCAGTCGTGAGCCCATTCGACCCGCCCCTGCTGCTCTCGATGCTTGCGTCTGACTCGCTTTCACCTTTCGACTCGCTGCAGCTCGGTTCTCACCTTGCTTGCCGCCGACGCTGCTACTCACAAGGATCAGCTTCCCCGTCGATCGTGGGACGCAGTCCCGTCGATCGTGAGCCTCCGCCCCTCGCCTCAGTAGTTTGACCCTTTGTCAAACCGTCCCGACTGAGACGACTGCTCCTCACCGCCGCGGAACCTCGCCTACGTCTCCTCGCCCCAGCATGGCTCGAGCGCTGGAGCTCGTCTGCGCGCAGGAGTAAGTCTGCGCCCATTTGTCCTATCGGGCGGCCGGTGCTCGGCGACGAGGCGCTGACGCTCTTGCGTCCCCAGCGCATGTCGCTTCTTAACTCTCCAGCACCCAACACTCAGCCGCCCTGCTCTGCTTTGCCTGACCTAGTCCAACACCATCCCCTGTCGAGCCCGCGCAGCGGTCATGAACTTGACCGGGCTGGTCAACTTCTTGACCATGCCAGCGATCGAGACCACCTCATGGCACTGCATCGCGCCGAGCACAGTCATGCAGAACGGAAGTCTGAGCCCGATGGTTAAAATCTTGACCACAGCGGTCAAGATCTTGACCAGCCGCGGTCAAAATCTTGACCAAGCCCCCGGGCAAACCCCACCGGAGCGCTTCGTGTCAAACCCACTTTAGTCTCCCAGCGCAGAGCTCAACACCTCAGCAAGCAGCCCAAGCATGAAAAGGCCATCATACTCACAATGCAGCCCCCGAAGCCGTGCTTGCTAGAGGGACAGTAGGCGGGGAGGGAGCGCTGTGAGAGGACGCGCTGTGGGAAGAAGGGTGGGTGTCGGGTGGAAGAAGGCGAAGGAGCAACCCGTCCTGACCCCAGCAGCTGCCGCTTCGACATCTGACCTTCGTTGCTTGCGAACGTTCTGTGCTGGCCGAGACTTTCGATGAAACAGCCGAAAACCAGTGCTCCAAGGGTGGCTTAAATTGAGTGGGCACCTGCCGGCTTTGCCAAGAAGAGGCATGACGAATTGACTCGTGGACCCCGGTGACCCCGGCGAGCGCAGCAGCCCGTTGCCGCTGTAGTGTTCGGCCCAGCGGCTCGGCTTAGAAGCTTTCGGCGCAGCGCTCGGCACGACATTTCGGCAAGCCGATTCATGAATCCATTGCGTTTTCGTCTATTGAATAAGGCGGACAGGGGATAGCTATTGTATTGTAGAAACGGCGGGCTGCCTGCCTCTGGCCTGGTGACGCCGCGGCCGACGGTGTCGAGCAAAGATACGGTCAAAGAGGCAGGGCGAGCAGAGAGGGGTCAGTGAACGAAGCTGGACGACGAACTTACGCTGGGACGTGTCGAGGTTGACCGCCGGGCGAAGGACCCTTCCTTCTTCTCCAACACGAGCGTCGCGAACCCCTTGCCGAACCTGCCGCAAGTCAGCCTCGTGCTCGTTCAGCAGGTCGCCGCGCGCGGTCGAGCGGTTGACAGCCTTGAGGTAGTTGGCAAGGTGGAGGGGAAGCTTGTAGACGATCTCCTTGCCGTCGGCGCGGGCGTTGAAGCAGCGGGTAAAGGCGCGCCAGTCGAGCTTGCCTTGCGACGCCGACTGCGTGCCTGGCGCGGACTGACGTGGAAGAGTGTCAAGGAGCTTCGGGAAGAGGGCGCGCTCGCCGGGCGTCGAGACAGGGCCGATGGGGTAGCGGGCGCTGATCTGCCGAGCGAGCGAGAGCCACCCTTGAGGCGCGCATGTCGCTGTCTGTGCGGGCAAAGAGGGCGGGCGTCGGGGGCGACGGGTGGTGGGGCCAGGGGAAGATAAGAATGAGCGGTCCAGGGTCAGCGAGTGATCCTCAAGTCCAGGACGGGAAGGAGGAGGCTAGCACGAACCCTGCCCGTCGTGCAGCACGCGTGCGGGGTCGACTGCGATGTATTGTGAGGCAAGCAGAGCAAAGGAGGTGTGCAGGGCCCGGCGGCGGCGGGAGCGAGGGGTCCTGGAGGTCAGCACTGCCGTCTTCAACGCGACCGACCCGCCGCGGCCGAGCATGGGCGAGAAAGACAAACACGCACAAGGATGCGGGGGTCGACGGGCCCGAGGCCAAAGGTCTCCGTCGTCTGCTCGTAGTGCCGGCCGTTGACGAACGAGGGGTAGGCGCTCTGGCCGAAGAGCGACCACCAGGCGTTGTCGACGTCCTCCTTGAGGGAGACGGATAGGTGGTCGTGGAAGTGGGCGGCGCCGAGACGGTTGCGCGCGCCGACCATCGCGTTGTAGGCGTGCCTCTGACGGGCGAGCCACTTGTCCAGGTAGAGCACGCCGCAGCCCATCGCCCTGAAGTTGACGCAGATGTTGCCGTGGATGGCGCCCTCGATGTCGGACGAGCCGCGGACGCAGCGCCAGCACATCAACCCGTCTCGGCCGACGCCGCGCGGGTAGTACAGGAGAAGCTTGCTCGTCGGGTCAGACGCCCAACCTCGCCGGATGACCTCGAGAATCCCAGCCTTGACCTTCCGGTCAGACGCGGTCAACAGTGTCTTGCCCTCCGACGTGGGCGATTCGTCGACGATGTCCTCGTACTTGGCGAAGAGCGCCTTGATCTGGGGAAGCAGGACCTCGGCCGGCGGCACCCAGCGCCGGACGACGGCGCGCACCCACCGCGCGCGATGGACGAGCGCCCACTCCCACGACTGGCCGGCGCGGGCAAGGACGGCCGAAGCCGCACGCTTGTCTTTGGCGTCGGGCCGCAGCAACAGGTCTCAAAAGTCGCGGAAGAACAGGGGCCGCAGGGCGTGGGGATTTGTGCAGGATATCCTGGACATCAGGTGGGAGAGGTCCATGAGGATGCGGGAAGGGTCGAGCGCCGCGCGGACGTCTGGGCAAGCCATGGGCAAGAGCGAAAATTTATCAGCGTGCAGTTCGAGATCCAGATGCGCACGTCCAGACGGGAGTAGTCACACGCCATCAAGCGGCGCGCCTTCCAGAGCGCCGTCGTCTCCTCGAGCGACCTCCGAGCCCAGCTCGTCAGCAACCGTAGCGACGAGCTTGTCGACCGCGTCTTGCGGCAGGACGTCGTCAGTCGGCGCTTGGCCTGACGATGAACGGACGACACTAGCAAAGTGCGCTACCCCATGTTTCCGCCAATTGGCGGAAAATTGGTATCAATTGGCGGAAAATTGCATGAAAATAAGTGTCAATCAAAAAAGTGTCAATCGCAAAAAAGTAGCGTTTGTGGGGGACGGTTACGCCAATCGATCGAAAAAAAGTGACAATTAAGTGTCAGAAAAGTGTCAAACCGGAAGCAAATATGGTGTCTGGACTTTCCCGCTTGGCACTTTTTGAACCCTCGATTGGCGGAAAAAAGTCCCTCGATCGACACATGCAAAAGTGTCGATTGACACATAAATTGCTGTCAATCGAGGGTTATTTAGCGTCGTTTGACGCTTTGTGAGCCCCCAAATGGAGTCGCAATCGACAGCACCAATACCCGCGATTGTGGGTTATAGGACCTGCAACCGCCCGCCCCCCCCCCCTTCCCTTTCTTTCGTTCCACCTGCAAGCATTAGAAAGCTGACGGGGCATGCTGATCGCAAGAAACCAAGGATACCATCAGCCTCTGTGTCCCGCCCTACCCTCACCCCACTTCACCCTCTGTGAGCGCGTCAAGAGAGAGGGAGGAGAAGGGAAGAGGAAGAAGCCATCGTTAGCTCGTGAACGAGTCAGCGGGTGCGTGAGTGACGAAGAGAGTCAGCTGAGGGGGGATGAGTGAGCAACTGTTAGGACGCAGTGCGTCAGCCGTGCGAGACCATGAGCCAGCCGTCAACAGTGATGAGCAGCGCAGCGTCAGGTGACAAACCAAGGTGAAGTGAGAACATTGAAGGAGACGCACTGTCATATGTCTGTCGAACGACGCCTATTTTGTGTCAATCGGGATCTGCAATAAGTGTCAATTGGCGGTCAACAAGCGTCAATCGAGGGTAAGAAAAACGTCGATCGACACCAAAAAACCCACAATTGAGGGTCAGGGTCACAAGGCCCGACGATCAAGAAGAACGAGGAATGAGAGAACAGAGGAAGGGCAGGGAGAAAGGAGCAGGAGACGTACCAGCACGATGCCCTTCGTCATAGTACCATCCGAGCAAAGAGACGAGAGCTTGGCGGCCGAGGTTGGCGAGGGCGAGGGCAGAGAGTCGACATCGGGATTTTTTTTCAATTTTTTTTTTGGCCGCCGTTGGCCTGCTGGTGGGTGCTGGAGTATTTTTGTCGCTGGGGCCGTTAGCGGCGGAGTGTGGGATGACGGGGAGGTGTTGATGAGGGTGGATGGGTTGAACTGGACGGTGGCGAGGGCGACAGATGGGGGAAGGTGGAAGGTGGGGAGGAGCGAGGTGGTGGTCAGGAGGAAGAGAGCGAAAGACGGTCATCCGCCCTTATAAGGGAGCCAAGCGAGATGGCGATCGGCCGGCCGGTCGATGCGCAGTCGCCTCATGACACATCGCGACCAAACATGAGCTTCAAACCTTATCGCCAGGCCCCCTGGCCTCGGTTACTAACCGGAACAGTATGTGGTTGTGCGCGAAGTCCTCAGCTACATCCTCGTCTTTTTCCCGAGTCAAACGGCCTTCAGGGGAGCGAGCCACAGCTGCCGGCGTGAAATGGAATCTGTCACGTGCTTCCTCCAAGCCCGAGCCCACACACCTCCTTCGCTCACAGGACCCCGCCATCGTCGAAAGTAATACACTAAAATGAGGGAGGGTACACTCTCAGGCCTGCTGTACAAGCTGTGCGAAAAAGCGACGTCGTTGATCCTCGTCGTAAGGTCACAGATTCCGATCGACGGTTCTTCGGGCAGTTTGGGGGTTATTTTCTGTCGATTGGGGGAAAAAAAGGTACCAATTGGCGGTAATTTTGTGTCAATTGCGTGTCAGCTACCGTCAATCGACACTTGTTGACCTTCGATTGACACTAAATGAAATTTCGATTGAGGGTTATTTGGGAGTAGCTTGAGCGATACAAATGTCTGTCGATCGACAGTTCCCAGGGCGTCAATCGTCACAAGCAGTACCCTCAATTGGTGGTCAGTTTTCCCTCAATTGATGCCTATTTTTCCTCAATTGGTGGTAATTTTCTGTCAATTTCGGACCTCATTCGACCCTCGATTGAGAGTTATTTTGTGTCAATCGTGGGAAAATAAGCCTCAATCGTGGGAAAAAAGGCATCACTCGTGGGAAAATAGGCATCAATTGAGGGAAACATGCGATTGACACAAAATTTGTGTCAATTGCCACTTGTTTGCAAAGGGCGCACTTTGCTAGTGTTGTAGAGTCCACTTCTTGGTGACTGAGGTGGCTCACTCGTTCTGCTCACTGTTCAACATCCAGACGATGGGAGAGGCTGAAGACCCGAACACGAGGTGGCGATCTACGTGGAACCGCCCGTCAACCTGGACGGACTGGAGCAACTGCCATTCAGGGGCGACGGGGACGAGGCCAAAAGCATTACTAGAGTCTGGACACGTCGGACTTCCAGACCACGAGCAGGCCACCGGGCGCGTCGAGTCGGAATACCCGCACGAGCGGCCCGAGAGTAACTATCGAGTCGTACTTGAGTTGCACCTCCTTGCGCGGTCTGACTCTCGCGAATGACCCCCTTCCCCACAACGAATATACTGGAGACGTGAGCCCGGCCCCGACCTGGCAGCTGTCCGAGGTGCTCAGCTCAGTGACCGGCGGCAACTGTCCGGGTGGGCCGCCAGGACGGATCGGTCGGCGGCGTCTACGGGGTAAGCGCGCAGACGAGGCTGCTGGAAGAGGGGCAGGGCGTCGTCGCAGCGAGCGCCGCTCGGACGGTCGGGTCACGCCGGATGGAGGCCGGGACGCGGGCAGTGGGCGCGCGGCCAGGGTGTGCTGGATCCTAGGTGTCACGGGGGCGTCGTTTAATCAAGGCTGCGGCCGAGGAAGGCCTTGGTGATGGTAGGCGCAAAAGTCAATTCAAACATGGCTGACAAGTACTGGGATGACCCTCAGCTTGAAAAAGCTGAGTCAATGCCTGAGCTCGCAACCAGGCAAGTCTCCAAGTCTTTGAAATGATAAGCTGCTATCATCGGAAGAGCGTTATTTTTTCTTTCTGCCAGGCACATCGGCATGCTGCGCAGGCTGGACTTTGACGCAACATGAAGTGAAGCGCACCAAACCTCGATGCCGAGGATGAAGCCTTGACCTTTGGTCTGCGATGTTGTCATCTAAAAGCAGACGCCTGGCTTGTTGCGGAGCGAAGGGCCTGCGGATCAGAAGAGTTTTAGGCTGTCAGAGAGCCGCACGATGGGGTGGGGTGAAGAATTATCGGTCCCCCAGGCGGGGTGACAGTTAGAGCATACGGATGGCTTGAAAGCGTTATTTATGAGACGTAAGAGCCTGTTCGATAGCCCAAACGGACAGTCGATTGGGCTGCTTCGATCGCTTCGCAAATCAAGCTGATTGACTTTCCCAATGGGCGTTCGCTTTGTCCAAATGTTGCTCCACCGATCAGCTTTCGATCGCGTTCTCAAACGAGTCGATCAGGATCCCCTGCGAGAAGCGAGATCGACCTCGCAGGGTCGATCTCGCTGCTCGATTAGCCCGACGCGCGCGGCTGTTGTGCAAAATGCATTCTCTGTTCTCTCGATCGCCTGCTGCGCGCGGCCACCACGCGCGCGCCGCGTTGCGGGAGAGCTCGCCGTCGTCAGGGCTGGGCCGTCTGGCGCCCTGCTGGCACTCGGTCGGGTGGCGCGCGAGACTGCACATGTGGATCTCGACGGTGCTTGAGCGAGCCGTCGTCGACCCCACGGGCGGGTCCTATCTATTGGTACAAGCGCGGCGAGCGTGACGAGAGCGAGAGAGGAGGTGCCGAGCGAGGGAGCCTGTTCTGCACGAGGAGGGAGGAACGAACGAGGAGTTGTGGGTGTTGTAGGTAGTCGTGAAACGGTCTGGGAATCGGCCCGGGGCCTCGGAGTTGTGAGCGGGCGGGTAGGGGAGGGGAGCGGATAGACGGAGTGGGCCAGCGGGCGACCAGGAGGACAGGGGAGGGTGGTGGATTAGGTGAGGCGAGGCAGAGCAGGGTGGCTGAGTGGTGGGTGCTGAAAGTCTATGAGGCGACGAGCGCTGGGGACGCACAGGGGCGTCAGCGTGTCGTCGCCGAGCACCACGCGCCCTATAGGACGAAGGGGCGCGGACTCACTCCTTCTGCGAGCAGACGTGCTAGGGCTCTCGAGCCAGGCTGGGGCGAGGAGGCGTAAACGGGGTTCTGCGGCAGAGAGGAGTGGTCGTCTCAGTTGGGACGGCTCGAGGGAGGGTCGAGCTACTGAGGCAGGGAGGCGCAAGCTCACGATCGACGAAAGGACGGGTCTTTGAGGAAGGGCAGCGTCGGCGGCGAGCGAGGAAGTGACCAGGCTGCTACGAGTCGAGAGGCGAGGGCGAGTCAGACGCAGGCGCCGCGAGTAGGAGGGGCAGATCGCGAGGGCTTACGACTGGTCGGGCAGGCGATGGTGAGGGAGAAGAAGGCCCACGGCCCCGAGGGCGGTGAGCCGTCTTTCACGACCTGCCAAGCGGCGCAGCCACGGCCAGTCAGCCTGCTGATCCCGAGCTGCTCTCGGGCGGCGCTAACTAGCGAGACCGAAACTCACCCCTGAGGGGAGGACCATGGAGGCCGGTACGTCTCCTTCGTCTGTGTGCGGCAGCTCCCCCCTGGACCGGCGTCGACTGACACCGGGGGAAGCAGCGCGGACGGCATCGTCAGCCCTGACCTCGGCGAGGTCGATGAGGGGGACGGGACGCACCATCTCTTGGGAAGAGTGCGTCGGGCTTCAGCAGCCCCGGAGGGGTGCAAGCATGCGTCGGGCAGCGGGGCTGCAGCGAGCGGTGAGAGGGGCGAGCGTCGGTGACGGCGTGCGCGGGGCGGACCCCAAGCAGGGGAGGAGAGATCGACTCGCACCTGCGATCGGTTGCCTCGACGCCCTTCCCCAGCGCTTTGCGCTTCCCCGGAACAGCGGGGCACAGCTGGCTAAAACCCCCGCGGCCCAAGCAGGACGGCTGATTGATTTCTCAATTCAATCATCAGCTATCGAACAGGCTCTAAGGGACGTCTGAGATTGAATTAGCAAAAATAATTTGACCACGAGGGTCGTCCACTCTGGAAAGTTTGTCATCCTTGTGCAGGGGCAATGCTAATCTTCTCTGTATTGATATATGAATTTATGTGTGTCCCACCGAGGTGGGACGTTGGATTGAGGCGGAACGATCTGACAGGTGCTGCAAGTTCTGGGAAAGTCCGCAATGTGACCTGCCGCCTCTCGCTCGAGCTCGTGCATCCCTCACCGGGCCAGGCCGACATCCTACATCCCTGGACCCGTCCTGCCATGTTCTGCTTTGTCCAGAGCTCATGAAGCCTTCTGGACTACGCCTGTCGCACCCTTGAGCCCTTTCCTCGCGCACAGGCTACCCTGCAAGCCGCGCTGCCAGCCGAGCAGCTGCCTCCCCCGCGCGCGACCGCCGCCTGCGCTCGCTACCTCGCAGCAGAAAGTCGACCACTCTGCTGCAGCTGCCCTCCTCCCCTCTCAACGTCCATCACCCTCAGCCCACTTCTCTCTCTCATCTCGCGCCCGTCAGCCTCCAGCCCAGCATGATCGACATTGTGATGCGTGCGTCTTGGTTTATCATCGTCTCGTCGCCGTCCGCGTTCGCCCGCCGCCGCCCTCAGCCCTCGTCGCTCGTCCTGACTTCCTCTTCCTTGTGCTTGCTTTGCTCGACCGCCCCCCTCCCGCTCGCGCGCACCTACAGTCCAAAAGGAGAAGGGAGGCGATCCCGAGCTCGTCCGCGAGTCGCAGCGCAAGCGTGGCGCCAGCGTGGAGCTCGTCGACGAGGTCCTCGAGCGATACCAGAACTGGACCAAACGTTCGTCCCGCTCTCGCCGTTCCCCCTCTCCCAGAGCCGACCTGACCTGCGACCGCCGCCAGTCAACTTCAACGCCGCCCAGAAGGCCAAGGAGATCAACGCAATTCAGAAGGAGATTTCGGCCAAGAAGAAGGTACGCTGCCTGCCTAGCGCCTCACCCCGGGCCGGCCCCGTCCAGCTGACCGTCCCCCTCTCCTCACCTCGTCTTCCCCCCCCCCCCCACCGACAGGCCAAGGAGTCGGCCGACGACCTGATCGCGCAGAAGCTGGCCCTGGACAAGGACGTTGTCGACCTCAAGAAGGAGGCCATCGAGGCCGAGCGCGTCATGCGCTCGCGGTGCGGCATGATCGGCAACATCGTCGCCGAGGGCTGCCCCATCAGCCAGACGGAGGCACGTCCCCCCGTCGACATGTGCCAATCCTGAAAGCTTCGCGGCCGCTGACTCGCTTGATATGACTGCCGGTGGCCCCTTCGTACACCAGGACGACAACGCGCTTATCCGGCGTTACCATCCCGACGGTCCTGACGCCCAGCCTGCCCTCCGTACGGATATCATCGCTCACCACGAGGTTCTTCACCGTCTCGGCGCCTTTGACCTTGAGCGAGGTACGCCCTCCTTGCGCTCGCTCGCTGCGCCCCTCGTCATTGCCGTTCCTGACGAGCTGGTCGCCCCTCCCCCTTCCCAGGCGCCAAGATCGCTGGCCACCGTGGCTTCTTCCTCATCGACGACGGTGTCGACCTCAATCAGGCCCTCATCAACTACGGCCTCGACTTCCTCCGCACTAAGGGCTACAAGAAGGTGCAGGCGCCGTTCCTTATGAAGAAGGACGCGATGGCCAAGACGGCTCAGCTGTAAGTGTTCGATACCTCTGCCCTCCTCTCCACCCGCCGCTCGCCTCGGCTGACCCTTCGCCGCTCGCACCACCCTTCTCTGCCTGCAGTGAGCAGTTTGACGAGGAGCTGTACAAGGCGAGTCTCGAGCTAGCTAGTCATCCTCCCGCCGTGCACCGTGTTGACTCAGGCTCACCCTTCCACCCCCATGCGCGCCACAGGTGCTCGACGGCGAGGACGACAAGTACCTGATCGCGACCTCGGAGCAGCCCCTGTCTGGCATGTACATGGACGAGTGGTTCGAGGACCCCAAGAATGATCTGCCCATCAAGTGCGTCAGCCTTCTGCGCTTCTTGCTCTTTCACCGCAAGCTGACCTGGACCTGAGTGTTTTTGGTCGCAGGATGGCCGGTTACTCGACTTGCTTCCGCAAGGAGGCCGGCTCGCACGGCCGGGATGTCTGGGGTATCTTCCGCGTCCACCAGTTTGAGAAGATTGAGCAGGTGTGTCTGCCCTCGGCTTCATCGGCGTCCCGCCTCTCGCCGCTGACCCTTACTGCTACCGGCCCAGTTCTGCATCACTGAGCCCGAAAAGTCGATGGAGATGTTCGACCACATGGTCGCCAACTCGGAGGCCTTCTACCAGTCGCTCAAGTTGCCGTACCGGGTCGTCGGTATCGTCTCGGGCGCGCTCAACAACGCCGCCGCCATCAAGTACGACGTCGAGGCCTGGTTCCCTTACCAGGGCGAGTACAAGGAGCTCCAGTCCATCTCCAACTGCAGTGCGTTGCTTTCGCTCGTCCTCCACGCCGCCAATCAAAGCTTTACGTGCTGACCTACAACCCCTTTGACCCTGTCGCTCAGCCGACTACCGTGAGCTCTTGTCCACTAACCGACCCGCAAACGACGCGTAGTGGTGACCTGTCTACCCCTCATTCCCTCGCAGAGTCCCGCTCGCTCGAGGTCCGATGCGGCCTCAAGAAGAAGGGGGAAACGACCAAGAACTACGTCCACATGCTGAACGGTACTCTCTGTGCCACCGAGCGAGCCCTTTGTGCGTCTATCAGTAGAGCGCTCCTCTACGTCGCGTGGGCATCGTTCGCTGACCGCGCACCGGATATCCCTCTGCGCTCGCAGGCTGCATCGTCGAGAACTACCAGACGCCTGAGGTCCCTCCCTCACAAGCTTGCGCTCTTTCTTCTACCCGTCAGCGACTGACCGCGCGCTCGCCGCTCTCGCTTCCCTTTGCTAGGGTCTCAACATTCCCGAGGTTCTCCAGCCCTACATGCAGGGCCGCAAGTTCCTCCCCTGGATCAAGTCAGTCCCGCCTTTTATTCTTTGTCTCTTCGCCGCCCGCCTCTGCGCCGTGCTCTGATCGCCCGCCCCAATCCACCTCTACGCTGTGCGCAGGGAGCTGCCCAAAAACTCGACGACCGCGCTCAAGGCCAAGGAGGCCAAGGCATGAAGCGTCGCGACGAGTCCTCTGCCAGCAGACATACATGGGTCGTTCCGCTGCCAGTGGGACGCTGCCCTGAGTGCAGACCGGGGCGCGATCTCTCCCGCCCTTACGAGCGGCGCAAATGGTTGCTCAGCAAAAAGACATTCTGTGTGTGATCATACAAAAGCGGTCGCCGCCGCGATCGGACGCCGGAGGCTTAGACGTATACTGTGGGCGGGCGCGGGTGCAACAAGACGGCGAGAAGCGCGAGTTAGCGTTTCTCGCGACAAACGCTCGGGCGCATCCGACAAGCGGCGAACGTACCATGCCCAAGCGCGTATGCGCCGATCCAACATAGTCTGAGGTCGTGAGAGGTGGGGGGCGACTATGTCAGCTTGATGATGGACGTCCGGAGTCGCACGGCAGCAGGCGCTTGGAGGAGGCTCACAGGAACGCGAGGAAGCCGTCCTGGTCGATGCCGAGCGCCATCCATCCAGCGACGTAGTACTTGCCGGGCTTGCCCTTGCATTTGCCATAGCCGACGCCGACGGCAATCAGCCCGACCATGGCGACGTATACCGCGAAGCCCGACCAGCCTTGAAGCCCAAGCAGGCCGCACAGCGAGCCGAGCACGAGCGACGCGACGGTGCGGAGCGTCGCGAGCTGATTCTGCAGCACAACGGCCAGCGAGTTCAGACGATGGCAACAGGGAAATGTCAGCGACTGACTAGCGTCGGGTTCAGGCCCGGCGAGGCGACCCAAGAGAGGTCTTGGGGCGCACAAGCTGGTTGGCGTAGAAGTGGGGGCTCTGGAGGCGGACGCCGGCGTGCGTCTCGGCGGGAGGCGGTCCGACGGGCGCCTGCTGGCCGGCAGCGAGCATCTCCATCGTCTTTGGTAGGTGCGCGAATTAGGCCGTAGACGAGCAAGCAGGGTACGAGTGGGGTGGCGGGCTCTCGCGGAAAGACACGCGTAAGGGATGGGATTGAGATGCGGTCGGAGGGGGAGAGAGGGAGCGACTCGCGGGAGCGACGACAACCTGCTGGGCGTTTGACCATCATCACGTCGACCTCGCCTCTCATCAGTCCGACTGGCCTTGGACTCATCGCACAGAGCACACCAAAGCTTCGGACGGTTCGTCCCCGGGATGCCCTTGCGGCTGTTGCTATGCTAGTGAAGAGATCGCTGACCGCCTGCCTGCCCGTGCTGTGCGACCTGCAGCCGTCGTCTCCAGCTACCACCTCCTTGGATTGCTCCTTCACTGCTTTCGCGATTCGAGAAGACCTTCAGAGCTCTCCAGGTCTGTCCTCTGCAACTTCTCTGCACTCGCCATTGGTCTGAGAATGCTGACGAGGCCTTGGTTGGTCGCGGAGCAGCGATCTCGTCCAGCTCTGATTGCTCTGCTGCTCGCCTTGCTCCGCCCCTACAAATCTCACCCATCGCTCACCCGGCCAGCTTGAGTAACCCGCCCGCTTCTCACTGTAGATATGGGTGACAGCTCAGGAATCATCACTGTCCTCCTCGGTGTAGGCATCCCGCCTGGTGCGTTGTGTCGGCTGCCATTCCATGCCCACTCGGCAGCAAGCTGGACGCTGCGCGAGCTGACTCCATGACGGCGGCCCCCCTCCCCCTCCGCGACGCCAGACAAAGCCGCCTTCGCCGCTGTAAGGTACTCGGACGCCCAGCGGGCACTCAATTGGTGCTTTGAGGCTGTTCGTCCGCTTTGCACTCTTTGTCCGCGCGAACGTGCATCTTCCCTTGACGGCAAGGCTGATCTCATGTCCGCCGACGGCGACGCGCAGGGCGCCGACTGGACACCGGACCAGGCACAGGGTCCGCCGCCGGCTCCTCTGCTACCTGCGCCAGCCGAAGGAGGAAGTGTCGAGAACCCCATCGACATGACGTTGGCCGGAGAATGCCAGGATGACGACGAGCTGCGCAAGGCCATCGCGGCGTCCATGGCCGACAACTCGAGCGCCGACGCGGGGCCGAGCGGAACCGGCTGGGCGACGCCTGTTGGCGAGCAGGAGCCCAGCAGGGGGATGGTCACCTTTGGACCATCAACACAGGAGGCCACCAATCAAAATGCTCTCGTGCCGGTACGTCCACTGGCGAGCCTTCGCCGTCTGACGCCAATGGCACAGCGCTGACGGGTGTTGCCTCGGCGCTCGAATGATCTGCGGCAGACCTCAGGCTGGGACACTTCGCCACCACCTTTCACGTCGACCGAAGACAAGGAGATGAACGAGGCGATGTTCGCGTCCTTCCATGACTCGCTCCCGGGCTCGGACACGATCTTCACGCCGCGCGTGGCCGGCCCGCGCGCACCCGGCGCGTTCGTCCTTCGTCCTGCCGACCGGCACCAATAATCGTCTGCCCCCGCTCGCCGCACCGCACTGACGACTGTCACTCACCATCTTGCTCTCACAGGCCACTCGCTCTCTACAACCCGGATCCAGGCATGGCGTTCGCCACAGCTATGCTTCAGGGCCTCTTCGCACTCTCGAGCTTCCAGGAGATTCTCACCTTCTCGTACCCGGACCCGATCCCCGCTCCTCCGCCAGGGTCAGATCTGATTTGGATTGCCGACTGTCTCCCGCCAAAAGCCTGGGACGACCTCCAAGATCTGGCGCGGATGATGCGGAGCGAATCGGCAACGGAGGCGGTCGACAAGGAGTCTATCCTGGTCGGCGTTGAGCCCGGAGGCTTATGGCCTCGTGCGCGGCGGAACATAGCTCCAGGGGAGCCCGGAATGAGTGCGTGATCGGTTCGCCCAACGCGCTTGTCGGCTCCAGGCTCGCTGACGCCTGTCTTACGACCCTTGCTGCTCTTCGCAGCCTGGTTTGAGCAGATTGACGAGCTGACGGGCAAGGCCCTTGCTTCGGCCATCATCCAAGAAGGCATGCCGCCTTCATCGCTCCTACGCGACTTGCTTCAGACGCCGCAGTCGCCCTTGCGGTAAGTCCGTCCGCGCTGGCCTGAAGTCGCCGATATTCTTGAGCTGACTCCCATCCCATCTGCTGGATTTGCTTGCTTACTCGCACAGCTTCTTCAACTTTCACACGATACAGCCGCTCGTCCCTCACGCTTTCAAGGCCGATCACTCCAAATTCTCGCTCCACTGCACGTCGTTGACCAATTCGCTGCACAAGGCGATTTCGCGCGAGCTGTGGCCCGGTGGCGGCGAGGATGATGCCAAGTGGGCCATCACTGGCAGCGGGCCTCACGCGCTCAGTGTCTTCCTGACGTGGCCCAAGAGCCCGCCGCTCGGCGGCAGAGTCTCGTTCGAACTGGACGACAGAATCTACGTCGGTGCGTTACGCACCGCGTCACTTGCCAGTCGCCTACATCGGCTTGAACGTTCGCTGACTTGCCCCTCTTGCCCTTCCTTCGCAGATCGGTATCTCCAGCGAAATTTTCAGCAGATCTTCCGGCTGCGGGCTAGCGAAGGTGTCCTCAAGGCGGAGGAGGACGAGCTCGTCGCCCGACGAGCTAAGATTAAGACGGTCAAGGTCCGTCTCAAAGGCCGTCGTCCTCGCTGTCCTTCCTTGAGCGATCCACGCTGACGCCCGGCTTCTCATCTGACCTCGCACCAGGGCAAGGACGTCCGGACGCATCTCGTCAATTCGATAAGTTACTTCGAGGCGCTGCGCAAGCCCTCGGAAGACGTCGCGCTGCAGGAGCGATCCGGACGCACCCTGGTCAAGGCACGTCTCGTTGGGTTTCCTTTACTCACGTCCGATCGCGCGCCGAAGCTGATTGATTGCTCTTCACCGACCTGACCCGCAGCTCAAGAGCGTCCTGCAAGAGATGGACGCCGAGCTTACGCGCATCAGCGAGCGCGTTCAGGATGTCCAGGCGAAGCGAGCGGGTCTTTTCGATGGTGCCGACCTTCTCAAGTGCCCCGTGCGTCTCTTCTTTTTCGGAAGCCGAGCGTCCTGCCAAGTTCTGACGTTCTCTCGCCGTCTTGCTGCGACGCAGCTCGAGCTCAAGGCCGTGATGATGCACAATGCCCTGCACTCGTCCGGATCTGTCTACTCTTACGTTCGGTGCGGGACATTTCGCTCGAGATCTCTCCTCTGCACCCTCCAGAAGGGCACAGGCTGACTCGACTCTCGATCTCGCAGGCACGGCGACAAATGGTGGTGCGTGTCGGATGGCCTCTCGACTGAGGTCACCTGGGACGCCGTCAGGGCGGACCAAACCGGCCTGCACCTCGGGGCCGGCGCTTGGTGCTTGTTGTACGAGCGAGGACCAGACTGGGTCGAGGTCGAGGATGAGTGGGAAGAGGGAGCCTCTGGCGACGCGCTGGCGCCTCCCTTCGCGGAGCATGCTCAGGTGCGTCGAGCGCGCCTCCGTTCGTTCCTCGCTTGCGCGTCAGTGCGCAGACTAACGATGCTTCATCCCTTCCCTCCTCGCGCCGCGCCAGTCAATGGACGAGGACCTCGACACCGGCCTCGCAACCCCTCCACCGGAGGCAGACGCGCTCTGCGAGAGCGATGACGTGGACGAGATGCTCGGTGTCGAGAGCGCCGGCGGGGAAGGAGGACCTCGAGCCGAGCGATCGCCGGAAGAAGCACGGCTGGAGGACAGGGCAGGTCTGCGTACAATGTGAGGCCGAGCAATCATGATGCCCTGATCGACGCGAGCGCATGCTGCAAGGAACGGCCTCGACCCCGGGCGCAGTCGGCGCTTCTGCAGCTGAAGCTGCCTCATTGACAGCTCACTGTCGCCCTTTCGCGATGCGGAACGCTCTTTTGAGCTACATGCGAGCAACCTCAGGCGCACGCAAGTCTAGGGCAGAGCTGCTGCACATTTCGAGGGCGACAGTCGCTGCTGCGATCTCGCCTGATAATGTCAAGGGGAGCGAGCGGCCCGGCAAGCCCCCATACCCGGAGCTGACCGGCAGCGCGCCGCTGCAATGGCTGCCTCCCTGCAGGGTGCTCGCAGTAAGTTGCAGCTGACCCCCCATCTCTTTCGTCTCACTTCCTCCTCCCCTCCCTGGCCACACCGCTGCCAATGGAAGGCACGACCACTCCCCGCCAGGCCCTGCCTGACTCGCTCTTCGCCTACCTCCCCTCGGTCCTCCCAGGCTGGCAGGGTCCGACGACGGTGCAGCAGTTCTCTGCGGGCCAGTCCAACCCGACCTGGTTGCTCACGTCGGCGTCCTCGGCTGCCTCCTCCTCCTCATCGCCCCCGTCGTCAAGTCCTGCCGCACGTCAGGTTGTCCTGCGCGCCAAGCCGCGGGGCAAGGTCCTCGACCGGACGGCTCACAGGGTCGACCGCGAGTTTAGCCTGCTCCGGGCCATCGGCGACCACCAGCGCCGCACCGGCCGCCAGGTCGTCCGGGTACCTGAGGCGTTTGCTCTGTGCGAGGACGAGGGCGTGATCGGAAGCTCCTTCTACCTCATGGAGTTCATCAAGGGTGCACTCTAGCTCTCTATCCCAGTGATGCTTTCTCCGGCGCTCAAGCCCGATGCTGACCAGATCGTCCGGCGTGTGCGACGTCCGGCGTGTGACAGGCCGAATCTTTGCTTCGGTCTTGCTCCCTTCGATCGAGTCCTCGAAGCGCCGGACCTAGTGGGTCGAGCGTACTACTGTGTTTGTGAAGTCCTTACGATGCTGACTACGAGCTTGCGCCTTACAGCTGGCAAGCCGCCATCCGGTCGCTCGCGCAGCTGTCGTCCGTCCCGCCGTCCATCCTGCCGCCTTCGCTGTTCCCGCCGTTTTCGACGCCCTTCTTCGCTCGCCAAGTGGGCACGCTGCTCCGGGTCTCAGGCGCTCAGGCTGCAGTGGAAGGCGTAGGGGAGATTCTTCGGGACGCCTTGAATCGCGAGCAAGTCCTGACGTTTCTCAAGCAGGGCGCGCAGGTCGTCGATCAGTGGGAAGGGGGGAGGAAGGCCATCGTTTGGGGGGACGCCAAGCTCGACAACATCGTCTTCGCGGATGACAGGGCCGAGATTGCAAGCTTCCTCGACTGGGAATTGTGTGCGATCGGTCCGTCTTGCCTTCGCCTTCGCTCTTCGCCTCTGCCTCAAAACGCGCTCGGCCATCTGACCGACGTCGTTCATCTGCACTCAACCAACAGGAAGTCCTTTGGCCGACCTCGGCAATCTGCTCTTGCCGTGGTCCTTGTCGAATGCCGAGGTCCCGAATGATAGTGAGTCGTCCCCCGATGTCCTGCTTCGGATGGCTCCTAGCACCCTGTTCTTTGCCTTGACCCACACGCCGCTGACTCCACCGTCTCGGCTCGCCAGTGCGTCGAAACCTCCTCATCCCGCTTGCGGACGCCGATACACAGGAGAAGCATTCCCTTCCCTCGCGCGACGAGCTGCTCGAGCTCTGGATCCAGGCCATGTTCCCCATTTCGACCGAGGACGAGAAGTGCGCCAAGCGAGGCGACCTGGCGAGAGCGATGGAGTGGATTGAGGTCTGGATCGTATACCGCGTGCGTAATCTGCCTCCTCGCTGCTCTCGCCTCCTCGCTGCTCTCGCCTCCTCGCTGCTCTTGAATCCGGCTCGCATCGCTTGTTCACACAAGCGCTCTCGTCTTGTCGCAGCTCGCCATCATTGCGCAGGGGATTCAGGCTCGCGTCGTCCTCGGACAGGCCAGCTCGGCCGTCGCTAGCGAGACGGGCAGTCGGCAGGTTGTTGGGCTTCTGGGTGACATCTGCGTGCGCAAGGTGAGAGCCCTCAGAGCGCGAGGCACCTGGGCGTCTGATCAGGAGGGGGCGCAGATGAAAGCCCGATTGTGAGCTCGTCCTTGTGTCGACCGCTCTAATGACCTCACGACCCTTCAGCAGCACTCCATTTTCGAGCCAGCTGGGTCAGATAGCGAGAAAATCAGATGACGGCAGCCCAAGAGAGGAAGAATCAAAGGAGAGAAGGGACATGGTCGTGGATATGTACGAGGCCGTCATGGCCACCACTCTTCCGCCGCTGCGCTCAGTCATCGTCGTCGTCGACGGGCTGGTCGCGGTACAGGTCCGAGAACCAAGGGCTCTGCTGGGCGCCGAGGCCGATGGGGGCGGGGGGGACAGGTGCATCTTTGGGCAGCATTGACAGCAGAAAGTCGGCCAGCAGCGGGTTGACCTCTCGAGCCCAGGTCGTGTTGGGAACCTGCGGATCAGACGATTTCAGGGGTCAGCCAAATGTCGACGACGAACTGAGAAAGGACAGAAGCGCCCGAGTGGAAGACACGGACGTGGGCGGCCCGGGGGATGACCTTCATCTCCACACCGCGTTTGCCACCGGCGCCAGCAGCGTTCATCTCCCTGACAAATGCCTCAGTTCCCTCGAGTGGTGTGACCATGTCCTCGCCCGAGTGCGTGACTAAGATGGGCGCTTGGATGCGCGAAAGCTCTGCGCGAGTGAGAGGCAGCCGGCGCGTGAAGGGGTAGATGGTGACGCGGCGGTGGATCTCGGACTGGACGAGCAGATATGAGGGGTCAGAAAGACAACGTGCCAGGACGCTCAGCAAGCGAGCGGGGATCGAACAGCACGCACACCCTTGGCCCCGGTCTCAGCCCAGTTTCTGATGGCCAGAGGCAGTGCGATGCCAATGATGCGCGCAACCAGGTCGTCCGGGTGGTCGCCGAAGAGTAGCTCGATCGCGCCCCTCGCTGCATCAAGAAGGGCCTCCGTCTCGCCGGTCGATACTCCCTCGCGCCAGTAGATGCCGATCTCCTCGCGGCCTTGTTGGACATCGTCAGGCTGGTAAAAAAGGAATTTCACGCGTCAGCTGCGCTCGTAGGTGGAAAATTGTGAGTGGACGGAGGATGAAGACAGACCTCGACCTGCAAGAGTGGGCTCATGGCAAAGACGCTCGAGACGCGCTCAGGCTGTTTCGTCGCCATGTACAGACAGACGGTCGCGCCCATGCTGACGCCTGCAACATGAGCCTTCTCCAAGCCAAGGGTGTCCTGGAAGAGACAAAAGAGGTCAGTCGGTGCGAGCCTGCGGCAGGACCAGCAATCGTCGGGCTGACAGACGGACCATCAGGTTGAGCACGTCGTCGGCGGCCATCGCCAGCGAGTAGTCCTCTGGGATCGTCGACAGAGGCGAGACGGTCGAGCCGTGTCCTCGGAAGTCGACCGCGACTAGATTGAACCGCCGCAGGTTAGGGTCTGAGAATTGGGCTGTGCGTCGAAAGTTGGCGACGTCAGCGATTCAGGGGTCACTCTAGGCAAGGAGGGACCGGAGGGGGACGGAAGCAGCCAGAGTTGCGCGAGGAACTAACCGTGGAACATGGCAACGTTGAGGTCTGCGGAAGACAAAGACCAGGAATCAGGAAGGTCAGCGTCAGCATCGACTCAGGGAGCGGCGCTGGCGACCGGGAGAGCAAGCAAAGGACGTGCACACGGCGTGACAAAAGATGACTGTTGGGAGGCCGCGCTCAAGTGTCTTTGCGTTGGCCGACCGAGGCGTCGAGATGACGTACGACATCTGGATTGACTTGGGCTTCTTGAAGGACGAGAGAAAGGACGACGACTTGGACATGGTTGCCGACGACGAGGACGAGACGAGGGGAAGAGTGGCCAGGGGCATCTTGGTTTAGAGGATGACCCGAAGCGGGGGTCGTGAGTGAGAGGGGGGGTAAGAAGTGCGAGAAACGGGGGGGAGGCGGCGGCGCAGGGAAGAAGGACGGCCAGGGGTTCGGGGTCGATGGAAAGCAGAGAGGCACGATGACGGGGCGAGGTGCTGAGAGAAGGGCGAGGGAGAGATGCAGGTCGCAACGATCAGGCCCTGAGCTCGTCCCAGGCCCTTAAGGGCTTCTCTACCTTTGGCAAGCACGGTCTCCCTCCTCCCCGCGCTGCTTGGTCCCTGCTCCTTGATTGAAGTGCTGTCAGTCGCGAATCGGGTCGGCCTCGCCGGACGGTCAGTGCGCCGGGCAGGGTGAGCTGGGCGAGGGGACACAGAGCCGGTGGCGTTGCCAGCCCTTTGATGAGCGAGCGGTAGATGGTCTGACCGTCGCCGTGCCGGAGCGACCGAGGGAAGTCGAGCCGGATCGAGAGCTGGTCGAACACGGCGACTGCGGGCGCCAACTTGCACATGCACAAGACTTCTGCCTCCACCATCCGCCTCCCGCGTGTCATCTCGTTCCAGCCCGCCACCGCCACTCTGGTACTCTACGGCAGCTCGGACCTGCTACCATGTCTTCCCGGCAAGCCCTTCTCTCTGCGCTCAACTCAACACGTCCGACACATCTCACCACTGTGGCTCGCGTGGTTGTTCGCCCGCCAGCCTTCAGCACCCAGCCGTCTCGTGCCGCGCCGCCGCCCCCTTCCTTCCACGACGCTCAGCCTGCCGCCGCCTATGCGCCGCTTCCGTCGTCGAGCAGACGACGACCGGTCGACTACGTGAAGGACCCCATCGCCTGGGCTGCCTTGCTAGTCCTGGCAGCGGTCGGCGGCCTGACTGTGTACGGCTACGAGTTCTACGAGGTGCGCCATTGGGTCGATCTATCAGGGTCACGACCGCTGCCGACCTCGACACACTCTCGCTGACTACCTGCGGCGCTCGACCGACCTTGTTCGCCACCGAGCAGCTCTACAAGACGTGGCCAGACTCGGTTCGAAAACCACTGAAGCTGGCCCAGAAGGCACTCGATGGAGAGAATTACGTCCGGGCTGAGCGCTACTTTGCCGAGTGCGTGCCTCGTTCTACGACTAATCCTTTCCTCGCGGCTGCGCGCCCGCTAACGAGTCGTCCATATCTGCCCCACTCATCGCCGCAGAGCCCACAACCTCGCTCGATCGCACAACCCCTCACTCCCTCTGCTTCACACCACAGGCCTGGCCGCGATTCTCGCTCACGTCCAGGCCGATTTGCAGTTTGCCCCGCAACGGGCCTATCCGGTCCTGCTGAGTGCGCTGGCCGACCTCGACGCTCGAGGGCAGGCGCTGACGGGCGACGAGAAGCTTCGCCGACTGGGCGTCCTCAACAAGCTGGCCGAGCTGGCTGAGCGCATGGGAAACAGCGCCGAAGAGGAAAAGTTCGCGGCCAGGGCCGTGACCGAGGTCCTGCGGGCGTCGGCCGAGAAGCGACGGTCGCTCGGTGCGCGGCCTGCCGATAATGTGCGCACCAACGGGGCAAACATCGCCGCTGCTTCGCCGTCGCCGTCGAGCAAGGATGACCCAGAGCTAGACGACCTGCTTCCGGACTGGCTTGGCAAGACGCAAGTCGGAGCCACCATTGACCGCCTGGCGGGACTTTACCTCAAGAAGGGCAAGGCCGAGTGCGTCCGGCCCTCGAAACCATCATTCTGCTGCGATGACGCTTGAGTGACCGTCCGCTGACCCCTTTTTCGAGAATGCTTCAGCTATGCTGCCCCACTCTACCTGCACGCCATCAACGTCGTGTTGCCTCCGGTCGAGGGGCCGGACGACAAGCCTGTCGGAGGCGCGTCTGTCGAGGATCAGTGCCGAGGTATGCACGGCCGTGTTTTTATCCGACGTTGTCCCCGCATGTCGACTGACAATTGTGCATCTTGCCTCGACTCGGCAGCCGCCATGGTCAGTCTCTTCTCGTCAGCGAGTCGTCCGCTCCTGCGACTCTCTGACTCTCAGCGCTTGCTTGCCTTTCTGACTGTCCCCCGCAGATGATGTCGAACCTGTCGAGCACGCTCTCTCTCAAGCCAACTTCGTCCAACCTTGCTGCCGCTAAGACGTGGGCCTCCAAGTCGCTCGCGACCATTGAGCGCGTGCTCGTCAGCGACCCCGACTTTTCCATCGGCGCGTCGCGGGCGTCGGCAGGCTCGTCTGACACCGACGCGCCGACCTTTTTCGGCCGGTGGTGGATGAAGGAGAAGGACACGGCCAAAGAGCACGAGGTGCAGAGCAAGGAAGAGCAGGGCCGAAAAGAGATGTGCGAGAGCGTGCGCAGTGTCGCGCTCTTTAACCTGGGCCTACTTGCCGAGGTGCGTCGTCTGCTCACCCCGTACCCTTCGCCACCGCTGCCTGCTACATTGCTGGTGGCTGACGCTGCCACCATCCTCTCCTACTCCAGATGGGCGGCGACAAGCGAAAGGCGCTCGAGCACCTCAAGGAGTCGCTGAAGTGGAGCGCAGACGTCGGCTTTGTCGAGGGTGTGAGTCAAGCGTCAACCGCGCTCGAGCGCATCGATGCGGCAGGGCCGCCGGCGCTGCGCAAGGCTGTCGGCTGAGATCACATGCGGTGACCGAGTCAGGGACTGGGCTGTCAACTTCGGCGGGAATATGGGTGACAATCAGTGTCGTCGGTTGGTTGAGGTCGGACGACGCGTCTGCTTCGCACTACTGCCTCGGGCGCTGGTGTCATCAGCGGCGGAGGGGGAGCCAAGCCTCGGTCGGGCGCGCCGCGGCCGGGCGCCGGATTTTCCCCGAGTGCTTCATGTCAGCTCGCGCGCTCGAAATGCGCGCCGCGACGAAGACGTCAAGCGGCCGAGGATCGCCCTTCTCTCTCTCTCTCTCACACACTTTGCAAGCTGGCCCACTCAGCCTCTCTCTGTTGGATCGCAAGTCGCTTCTTGCGTTTCGGTCAGGTGGAGGAAAACAGGGAGCGACAAGGTCATCCGACGCTGACGGCGGTCGGCGATGCATGGCATGGCCATCGACGATCGATCGCCGCAGCCCGACGAGAGGCTCGGTCTCGCGGCGGCGCGGACGCAAGCGTTTGGCGGCCTCGGGCGCGCGTTCGAGTCGGGCCCGAATGTGAGGAGCAAAGTCGGCCGCCCTGTCTCTCATTCCACCCCTCCCTCCCAACTCCCACCAACCCTCTTCCTTCAAGGCTTCCCTGTCTCTGCAAGGCTCCTCTCACCACTCCTCTCGAGCAGCCTTCTTCCTCTCCTTCTACCACCCGCCCTCACGTCTCCCGCCAGCCAGATGTCGGTCGAGCTCGGCAAGGAGGTTGACCCTGCCGTGGACGCGGCCAACCAGCAGCCTCCCGCCTCGTCCTCATCCGATCGCTCAGACTCATCAGAGGCGCCCACCGCCGTTCAGCAGGCCGATGCGTCCTCGAACTCGGCCAAGAAGGAGGGTACCGACATGCAGCCGCTCCAGCGCCGAGATTCGCTCTGGGGCGAGCAGGTCAACGTCGATGCGCCCCTGTCGCACGACGACCCGCGCTTCCTCGAGCTGCAGCGGTCGCTCTCGCGGCACTCGTCGCACAAGGAGGAGTTCAGCCTTGAGAAGCGTCTCAAGTCGCACATGGCCCGGTCCGAGGACATCAAGTCGAAGCGGCTTGACGTCGCCTGGCAGGGGCTATCTGTCCGCGGCGTCGGCGGTGACGCCCAGCTCGCCGAGGACCTCGGCTCGTGAGCGCCCCTTTTCCTTCCGCCTGTCACTCACTCACCGGCGTCCGCTGACATGCGCTCTTGCCTTGACTCGTTCCGCAGCATGCTCAACCCGCTCACCAAGGTCAAGGATGCCCGCCGACGCAAGGCTGTCGAGGCGCGGTCCGGCGGTGCCCCTGCTGCTAAGTCGACCGAGGGCACGACCCTCAAGAAGAACCAAAAGTTCCTGATCCAGAATTTCAACGGCGTCCTTAAGTCGGGCGAGATGGCCTTTGTTGTCGGCCGACCCGGCGCCGGCTGCACGACTTTCCTCAAGGCCGTCACCAACGTCCGCGACGGCTACGCCGGCGTCGACGGCCACGTCCAGTTTGGCGACATGGACGCCAAGCAGGCTCAGAAGTACCCGGGCCAGATCATCTTCAATCAGGAGGAGTGAGTCGCTCGCTCTCGCACGCATCGCTTGATCTTTCGCCGCTGATCAAGCTGTCTGGCGTTGATCCCTTGCATATCAGCGACACCCACTTCCCTGTGAGCCCCTGTCCCCTCTTGAACCTCCATGCGATGCGAGCGCCCCAACGCTGACCGCCCCATATCCCTTGCGCCTGCTCGTTCTGCAGACCCTCACCGTCGCCGAGACCCTCAAGTTCGGCCTCAAGATGAAGACGCCCTCTTCGCGGCCCGAGGGCGTCTCGCGCGAGGAGTTTGAGAAGGCATACCTCGACACGATCCTCAAGACGCTCGGCATCGCCCACACGGCCGACACACTCGTCGGCAACGAGTTTGTTCGCGGTGTCTCGGGCGGAGAGCGCAAGGTGCGCCTCGACTTGCTGCTGCATGATCCCTGTTCATCATGTCGTCCATGAGCACTGACCCGTCACTGCCTGACCATCGCCCCTGACCCTTGCCCCTCTGCCTTTGCCAGCGTGTGTCGATTGCCGAGGTCCTCGTCAACCGTGCGCGCAGCTCGCCCTTGTCTTTGTTGTGCTGCTAAGCATGCCACTGCTGACTCTATCAACTGCTCTACTCCTTGCGTCCCGGCTCTGCAGGTGCGAGTGTCGTCGCTTGGGACAACGCCTCGCGGGGTCTCGACGCATCGACCGCGCTCGAGTTCGTCCGCTCGGTCCGCACCATGACCGACATCCTCGGCACGACGTCCTTCATCTCGCTCTACCAGGCCGGCAACCAAATCTACGAGCTTTTCGACAAGGTGCGTCCGACTCTTTGCGCAACTTCTCCGGTCTTACGGCCGACTGAACCGCCTCCATGCTGATTGTTGCCGCGCTTCTCTCCTCGCACAGGTCATGGTCATCGCTGCCGGCCACGTCATCTACTG
This sequence comes from Cystofilobasidium bisporidii, assembly GCA_014825535.1. Taxonomy (NCBI): domain Eukaryota; kingdom Fungi; phylum Basidiomycota; class Tremellomycetes; order Cystofilobasidiales; family Cystofilobasidiaceae; genus Cystofilobasidium; species Cystofilobasidium bisporidii. The sequence continues at coordinate 66,777 of MVAK01000037.1, read as the reverse complement.
GGGCCCGCGCTCCGAGGCTCGACCCTACTTTGAGAACATGGGCTTCAAGTGCCCGCCTGGCCAGAACGTCGCCGACTACCTCACCGGCGTGACGGTCCAAACCGAGCGCGTCGTCGAGGAGAGCAAGGTGCGTCGGCCAGCCCTTCAACGCTTTCCTTCCACCTCGACTGAACTTGCTTTGCTGCTGCCCTCTCCTGCAGCGCGGGTCGGTCCCCAACACGCCTGAAGACTTTGCCGCCGCCTACCTGGCGTCCGAGATTTGCAAGGCTGCCGACCAGGAGCTCGCTGCCCACCTCGCCGACACCGAGCGCCTTCACGCCGGGACGCAGGAGTTCAAGGAGGCTGTCGCCGAGGAGAAGGCTCGAGGCGCAGGCAAGAACAACCCCTACGTGCGTCTGCTGCCGCGTTGTGCTGACGAAGACCTTGACCAATCGCTAATAATTCTTCTCACACTGCCCTGACAGAGCGTTAGCCTCTGGACGCAGGTCAAGGCGTGCACGACGCGGCAGTACCAGCTCATGTGGAACGACAAGGGGTCGATCATGATCAAGCAGGGCTCGTGCATCATCCAGTCAATCATCCTCGGCTCCCTCTTTTACAACCTGCCACAAACCACCAATGGTCTCTTCACCCGCGGCGGCGCCATCTTCTTCATCCTGCTGTTCAACGCATTGCTCGGCATGACCGAGGTAACCTCGTCGTTTGACGGCCGAGCCATCCTCGCCAAGCACAAAGCGTTCTCGATGTACCGGTGCGTCGTTCTCAAGGCCCGCCTGCTGGCGTCGCATCTCGGCTGACCCTTTTTGTCGACCATGGACAGTCCCTCTGCCCTCGTCCTCGCCCAGGTGCTCGCCGACTTCCCGATCCTCATCCTTCAGGTCTCAGCGTTCGTGAGTCGCCCCCAATCCCTCTTAGCCTTCGTCCGTTCATGAAAGCGCACCTCCGCTGACGGCCTTACTGTCCTCATCAGCTCCTGCCCATCTACTTCATGTGCTCGCTGAAGCAGACGGCCGGCGCATTCTTCACGCTCTGGTTCATCACTTACGTCACGACGCTGGCCCTGCTCGCCTTCTTCCGCGCCATCGGCTTCAACTTTTCGACCTTTGACGGCGCTTCGCAGGTCTCGGGTCTCGCTGTCGGCCTGCTCATTCTTTGTGCGTCGTTCCTTCCATCCCGCGACCCCCCTTTCACCTGCGTGCCATCTGTCCGGTTCTGACCCTTTCGGGCCGAGTACCACAGACACCGGCTACCTCATCCCTCAGGGCTCGATGAAGCCTTGGTTGTCGTGGACGCGTTGGCTCAACCCGCTCTACTATGGGTGAGTCCATGCTGTCTCACCTCGTCGGCGACGCACGCGGTTCTGATCCGTCCTCTTCATTTTCCTCAGATTTGAGGCTGCCATGTCGAACGAATTCCACGACACGACGTTTGACTGCGTTGGTGGCTCGCTCGTCCCGGTCTACGGCACTGGCGACAACTTTGCGTGCACCGTCCAGGGCAGCCAAGTCGGCGAGGCCTACGTCGGCGGCGACGCCTACTTGTCGGCCGCGCTCGGCTACTCACACGGTCACCTCTGGCGCAACGTCGGCATCATCCTTGGGCTCTGGCTCTTCCTCGTCGCCGTTACGGCGGCAGGCGTCGAGCGCCTGCGACCGCAGGGTGCCGAGAAGTCGTACCTGCTCTTCCAGCGCACTGACGACAAGGACGAGGTCGCTGCCATCGCTGCCGGCGCCCTCGACGAGGAGAAGGCCGGCCAGCCCGGCTCGGGCGGCAAGGGCCTCGCGGAGACCAACAAGATCAAGCGTACTGAAACGGTCTTCACGTGGAAGGGCCTCAACTACACTGTGCCGGTCAAGGGCGGTACTCGGCAGCTGCTCAGCGAGGTCCAGGGCTACACCAAGGTGCGACACGTCGCCGTCACCTCATCCGCTCTTCAACGTGCCCTGACCCTTCTGCCGCGCCCGTCCCTCGCAGCCCGGCACCCTTACCGCTCTCATGGGCGCCTCTGGCGCGGGAAAGACGACCCTGCTCGACGTCCTCGCCCTCCGCAAAGACGAAGGAGTTGTCGAGGGTGAGATCAAAGTCGATGGCCGCGAACTCGGCAAGTCGTTCAAGCGCACGACCGGCTACGTCTCTCAGGTCTGCCCAGTCTCTTCTTTTATGCCCTCGGCCATCTTCAGAGGTTGACTCAATACGCCTCTTCGCTTCTCCGCAGGTCGACCTGCATGAGCCGCATCAGACGGTTCGCGAGGCTCTCATCTTCTCGGCCCGGCTCCGCCAGCCGGCCGAGACGCCCGATGAGGAGAAGCTTGCCTATGTCGACACCGTCATCGAGCTGCTCGAGCTCACCGACATCCAGAACGCCATCATTGGTCAGAACAACGTTGGTCTCGGTGTCGAGCAGCGCAAGCGCGTTACCATCGCCGTCGAGCTCGTTGCCAAACCGGTTCTGCTGTTCCTCGACGAGCCGACCTCCGGCCTGTGCGTCGTTTTCGGATCGACTGCGCGTCTCCCTTCGACTATCGCGCTGACGCCCTCCGTTACCCTGCTCTTTCTTGCTGCAGCGACGGGCAGTCCTCGTTCAACATCCTGCGATTCCTGCGCAAGCTTGCCGACAACGGCCAATCGATGCTCGTCACGATCCACCAGGTCCGTCATCTGCCCGCGACGATCCCTGCTCACTTGTGACCTCATCGGCTTACAAGTCCACGCCTCTCCCTCCCAGCCTTCTGCCCTTCTCTTCGACCAGTTCGACCGTCTGCTGCTGCTTGCCAAGGGCGGTCACACCGTGTATGTCCTCGCTTGCCGACCAGCCTGATTGCATCGACCGAGCCCCAACCTGACCGCCCTCTTTCAATTGCCTCCGACCAGCTACTTCGGCGAGCTCGGTGAGAACGGCGCCGACATGAAGGACTACTTTGCGCGCAACGGTGTTCCGACGCACCCTGACGACAACGTGTGTCGCTCATCTCCCTTCTTCTGGTGTGACTCCAACCCTTCAAATCAGCGGAGACTGACCCTTCGCTCTGTCTTGGATTCCTTCCCCCTTCCTGTCTCAATCTTAGCCTGCCGAAGCCATGATCGAGATTGTCAGCGGGTCGCTGTCTAAGGGCAAGGACTGGGCCAAGGTGCGTCCGCGTTTCGTCAGACATGTCAGGCCGTCGCCGTGCTGACTGGACCCTTTCTCTTGCCTTCGCCCTTCCTTTTGCCCCTCAGGTCTGGCTTGAGTCGCCTGAATACAAGGCGGTCTCCAAGGAGGTCGACGACCTCATCACCGAGTGCGCCAACAAGCCGCCCTCATTCGAGGAGGACGGCAGGGAGTATGCGACGCCCATGTCGACCCAGTTCCGGCTTGTCATCGGTCGCTCGTGCAAGTCGATGTACCGCTCGACCGAGTACATCCAGTCGAAACTCGGCCTGCACATCGGCTCGGCCCTGCTCAACGGTCTTTCGTTCCTCCAGCTCGACAACTCGGTCATCAGCCTGCAGAACCGGCTCTTCTCCGTCTTCCGTGCGTTCACCTACCTTCTCCTTCCTTAGGCAGGCAACCGACCTTCCACCCAATTCCTTCCATCGCCAGCATCCGCTAACCCTGGCCTGCATCTTCAGAGGGCATGTTCATCGCCCCCGGAGTCTTCGCCCAGATCCAGCCAAAGTTCATCCACTCGCGCATGCTCTTTGAGGCTCGCGAGGGTCCTTCGAAGATGTTCCACTGGCTGCCGTTCGTCGTCGGAGAGATCATCGGCGAGCTGCCTTACATGATGCTGTGTGGCACGATTTACTTCGTCGTTTGGTGCGTTTGCCTTGATCTCGATTTCCACACTGGCGTCAGGCACCTCTGAGCTGACCTCCCCCCCACCCTTGGGCTCGGTCTTTCCTCAGGTACTTCATCGTCTTCCCCGTCGGCATCTCGACCAACCCGCAGCATGCTGGCCCGATGTACGCTCTCATGCTGCTGTACCAGTTCTGGACCGTCGGCTTTGCCTATGCCGTCTCAGCTGTCGTCCAGAATGAGCAGCAGGCCGCGCTCGTCAATCCGATTGTGAGTCAAGAACACCAGCGTCCCTGTCTTTCTAGCCCGGCGCGCGACCCAGCTGGCTGACCTGTCGTCGTGGCGCCGCGCCGCTCCTCAGTTCCTCGGTATCTTTGCCTCGTTCTCCGGCGTCCTTGTCCCGTATGCGCAGATCACGGCCTTCTGGCGCTACTGGCTGTACTACATCAACCCCTGGACATACATCCTCGGTGCGTCGCTGTCCCTCTTCCCCGCGCTCCTCTTGTGGCATAGACGTCGCTGGCGCCCTCGGACAGACCCCCTCTGACTCTGACCTCCCCCATCCACCCTTTCTTCTTCATCTCTTGGCACAGGCGGCGAGACCTTCTTCGCCATGCGCAACATCGAGGTCAACTGCGCCGATGACGAGTAGTGCGTCATTGTCCTTATCAATCGGCTTGCGACATCCCTCGGGAACCTTTGTTGACCCCCCCCCCCTCTTCCTTTCTCTTGCGCAGCGCTCGCTTCCCGCCGCCGTCTGGCCAGACTTGCCAGGACTATCTCGCTCCGTACCTTGAGCAGGCGCCGGGCTACCTGCTCGAGCCGTCAAGCACGACGGAGTGTGCCTACTGCCAATACTCTTCCGGCAATGACTATCTGGCAAATGTGAGAATCTTGCGGCCCCCCCTCCGCCCTCTCCATTTTTTTTTATTCCAGCACTGACTTGGCCCCCCCCTCCGCAACCCTCCTTGCGTCTCCTTAGGTCAACCTCGACAGCCGCGAGGTCGGCGGCCGCAACATCGTGCGTCCCCCGTCCTTGCTTCTGTCCTTCGCCTTTGACCCCTGCCTAGTCTTGGCGCTGACGTGCACCTTCCCTCCTTTTTCGACTATCTCCTCGCCAGGGCATCACCGCGCTCTACTGCGTCTTCTTCTTCGTGCTCGTCTTCTTCTTCATGTGGCGACGTGCGCGTCCCAAGAACAAGAAGTAGGCCGCCCCGTCTCGACCGCCCTCGCCCTAGACATCTTCTCTCTTTCGCCCATCTTCAAGGCGCCCCAACGCTCTCTTATCGCCTCATCTCACTCGCATTCAGCGCCTCTTAATCTCCCTCTCCCTTGCTACACTTGCGCGCTCGCGACCGAGACTCGATCTCTCTACATATGGACTTTTGATAAGACCAGCAACGGATCACAGTCCAAAGGGCCCAACCGCACCGACCGGCGTCTGCGCCGTCTCGGGGCTCTCATCCCCGTCCAGATTGACGACCGCACCGCTCTGCGCGGCGACGACGTCGAGCGCGACCTTGAGCCAGTCGGCGGCGGCCTGCTCGCGCGTCTTTGTTGGGTTGGCCGTCAGATGGAGCGCGAAGACGCCTGCTAGCGTCGCGTGCAGCGGGCTCTGTGCCGGCAGTAAGGACGACGCCCCGGACGACGGCCCGCCGGGCCCAAACGACTCAGACGACAAAGACGACCGCTGCGGCGCCGCAAAGTCGGGCAGCGTGAGCTTGATCGGCGCCGAGTCGGGCGGGCGGTCAAATGCGGTGGGTGGCGCCGACCGCATGTTAGCCGAAGCGGACGGGGCGAGGACCGTATGCCCAAGCGGCATGCGCGACGGTGCCTCTGGCGGCGTGCTAGGCGTCATGCTGGCCGGCGTCGCGCCCTTGAAGTCTGGCTCTGGAAAGTTGGGCATCTCGGCCGCCCATCGCTGGCGGTCGAACGTGCGCGGATCCTCGTGGGTTGGGAAAGGATAGCGCTCGGATCCGGTCGAGCTCTGGCTCAGGACGCTCAGTCGACGATCGCCGGCCGCGTTCGGACCCTGCGACGGATGCTGCGTGATAGTCGCCGATCGATGGCGAGGGTCGTTGAGGAAGTGCTCGGGCGTGATGACTGGGGTCCAGCCGACGGGCGTCTCACCTCCCGTGCCCCATGCCTCTCGCTGCCAGGCGTCTCTGCTTCCGGACCGCCTGCTGCTGCCAGCGGCGGCGCCGCTGCCGCCGCGCACGCTGGATCGCCCACTAGAGGTACCAGGCAGCGTGCGAGTGCCGATGTTTGGCGACGAATTGTTGGAGGGAGGGCCGACATGGTCGTCGACCGCGCCGTACTGGGCCCAGTAGTCGTCGTTGATGGACGCGCTCGAGTCGGCCCGGCCGAGCGCCGGCTCCTCCTTTGTGGGCGGGGGAGAATCGTAGCCGCCCCAAAAGTCCTCGGTCCGGTCTTCGTCGGCCTTGGCCTCGTCGAGTTCGTGCTCGTGTGCTAGTTTGTCAGCCGCCTGTCGCCCGACTTGGAGCGCGTCGTCAAGCGATGTCCAGTGCACGCCCGCGGGCGAGTCGGACGCCCGCCGCAGGCCGTCGAGCCGCCACGAGCGCTCGGGTCCTTCGTATGTGAAGAGAAGCTCGAGCGATGGCGACTGGACGTCGGGCGTCGCATACAGGAGGATCCGAGCCTGCAGCGTGAGCGGGTCTGGGAAGGCATACGTCGGCTCGAGCGATGGGTGCTGCAGGCAGGGCAGGCGAGCCCTAAATCAGCTCCAGCTGTCCTGTCGAAGCCAATCGTACAGAGGTGATTGCGCGAGCCGCCCAAGGCAGCGAAGCAGAGGACGAACCTCGCTCTCGCCCATCATGCGTCCGATCTCGTGAACGGCTTCTCCAATCTGCTCCTTGACATCGGCTGACACGGTCGAGCTCGGGAGGAAGTGGGCGATCGGATCGTCGAGCGATGGCGGCAGGTAGGTGTGCAGCTGGGTGAGGGAAAGCGACAGGATCTCTGGCGGCAAGGGCGGGTTGGGCGCCGGCACGAGGTACGACAGTACGACCGAGAGAAGGCTGGAGGGCAGCGGAACAGGTCTCGGTGGGTCCATGATGTGCTGGTGAGGTGGGATGGAAAGGAGGGCAGTCGGCAGGGAAAGGGAAAGAGCGCACGAGCCAGCTCAAGCCGAGGGAAGGAACGACGCGCGCAGCGAGCGGACCCGAGTCGCTCAACGCCGGCGAGATCCCGCCCGACATGACCCGGGAGGGCAGGCGACATTCTGATCACTTGAAACGGGAAGCAAAGGGCTCATGATTCGCAGGTTTGAGGGGCCGCGAAGGAAGGCGTGGGTTGTAGTACAGGTGGGAGGGGGACGACTGCGAGGGCTACAAAGGGGGGAGAAGGAGGAGGAACCGTGGAACATGTACAGGCGCGGCAGGTGAACACCGCGCAGGAGTTGACGTCGCATCAGAGCTTGGCCTTGACCTGGCCCTGCTTGAGAGTGACAGCAGCGGCAGCGAGGCACGGCGCATCGCGCTCCTTGACCTTGGTCGCTGTGTTGCCCAAGATCGGGGCAGAGATTCAGCGCGCTGTCCCGCGGGGTGGCAGGCAAGCAAGAAGGAGAGTCGAGTGGCCGGGAACGCACCGAAGATGACCTTGCCTCCCTCCTTCCACATCTCGGTCACGAGCGTCTCACCCGGGTAGACGACGCCGGCAAAGCGGACCTTGATGTCCTCGAACGGGCCGAACGATTGAAGGACGTGCTTGGCCGCGATGCCCATGAAGCAGAGCCCGTGCAGGACTATCAGGAAGAAGGAGGAGTCAGACGCGATTGGGAGCGAACGATGAGAAGAGAGGACGGAACGTACTGGGCTTCTCGAAGCCGCCCATCTTGGCAAAGTCCGGGTCGAGGTGGAGCGGGTTGAGGTCGCCCGAGAGTCTGTCACAGCGCGGGACGAAAGATCAGGAAAGGGGTCAGCCTTGAGTCGTCTTCAGTAATGGGGCCTAGGAGTCCAGAGGGGAGGTCCGCACCGGTAGAGGGCCGCCTGCCGGTCGAGCGTCTTCTCCTCGACGACCTTGTCGGCCTTGCGCGCCGGCGGACGGTTGGCCGCGCTCGCCGGGCCGCGATCGCTACCCGTCTTCTTGCCACCAAAGCCGCCGCTGCCACGGAGGACGACGGTCGAGTGGTTCTCAAACAGCTTCTTGCCCGTCGCCTTGTCGACGCCCTCGGTCGCCATGGTGACTGATGCTGCCTTGCCCTTGTCAAGCACCTCGAGCACGCGCGCCTGGTTGACGATGGTCGCCGAAGTCGGGATCTCGTCGAAGATCTTGAGGTACTGCTCGCCATGCAGCAGCTTGGCCTGCGAAGGGGCAAAGATGACCATCGGCCGAATCAGTCTTCGAGCACGGATTGAGGACGGCAGCAACAAACTTGGGGCAGGATGAAGAGCGCACGGGGTTGAAGTTGGGAATCCAGTCGAAGCTGAGGCCGCCGCCGGCCGCAAAGCCGGGGATGACGCCAAACGTCGGCAGCGCCGCAAACGCATCGTGGCCCTCGTAAGTCCATTGTAGGTCGCGCTCGGTCGCGCCGATGCCCATGTTGTACAAGATGACGTCCTTTTCAGTGTAAGTGTACTCCTCAGGCGCGGGGACGTTGCGCTTGGCCTCGCGCACGAGCTCGGGGTCTTCCGCATCGTCGGCCGCAGACGTGCCGACCTTGTTGTCGAAGTTCTCGACAACCTGCTGCATGGCCTCCTGCGTGCTCGTCGGGTGCGTAGTCCGTCCGTCGCCTGAGGAGCCGAGGGCGAGCGGGGATGTAAGATCAGCGTGAGCGCACCTTGGGGAGGAGACCAGTGAGGGGGCAGCGACTCACCAAACGCAGTGATGCGCGGCCACTGCTGGACGACCTCCTCGGCCGTGTAGAACTTGTCGTTCGGGAAACCGTGCTGCGTTCGGGGTCTCAGGCATGTCAGCAGTTGCACTTGAGACGCAATTAGAAAGAAACGATGCACGCACACCGCCCGATCGCTCCCAGCGAACCTTGGCCGCCCACCCGCCCGAGACCTCGTACAGCTCGCCCGTCGTCTCGCAGTCGGTCGAGGCGAGGTAGCCGACGAGCGGCGCGACGTAGTCGGGCTTGAAGGCGTCAACCATCTCCTGCGGCCAGATCTGCCGAGTGCGCAATGGACACCGATCAGTTGCTTGTCTTCGACAGATGGGAGCCTGGCACGACGAGTGCGTACCGTCTTGGTCATGGCCGTGCCTGCCGAAGGAGCGATGCAGTTGACAAGGATGTTGTACTTTTTGCCTTCAATCGCGAGAGTGCGCGTCATGCCGAGGATGGCTGCCTTGGCCGTGGAGTAATTGGCTAAGGGGAGGGAGAGGCGCGATGGAGCGGGCGTCAGAGTGGGCGCCGGCTTTCGGCGAGGGAAGCACAGAATAGGACACTGACCCTGTCCAAAATTTCCGTCTGCAACGAGCGGGCGGGTTCAGAAAGCTTGTCAGCGTCAATCGCAGGCTGGACCAGCAAAGAGGCAGCGCAGGCGAGAAGAGACTCGCAGATGCCAACGCCTGAGCACGTCGTGACGATACGCCCGCCGCCATTCTTCTGCATGCCCTCCCACACGCCCTGGCAGCCCTTGAACGTCGCACGCAGGTGAACAGCGAGAACGGCGTCCCACTCGGCCGGCGTCATCGAAGCAAACGACTTGTCGCGCAGGATGCCGGCGTTGGCGATGAAGACGTCGATCTTCTTGGCAGAGTTCCACGGTGCGCCGAGCGCTGTCGAGACGATGGCTGCGCTGTCCTCGGCCGAGGCGACGCACGCGATGGCCTTTCCACCGGCTGTGTGGAGGTACGCACATCGATGCGTGGTCGTCAGTTTGGTACGAGACAGAGAGAGAAGAGAGCGTCGAGAGCGCACCCTTGACAACGTCATCCACAACCGCGTCAGCACCCTTCTGGCTGACATCGTTGACGACGACGCCAGCACCGAGCTTGGCGAACATGAGCGCGTAGGCCCGGCCAAGGCCGGCTCCGGCGCCCGTGATGACGACGGTCTGGCCCGCGAACGACACCTTGTCCTTTGCCTGGGAGTTTGGCGGAAGCGACTGGGCGGCCTGGAGGACGGCCTGCGAGGGAAGGGAAATCGAAGGGAAAAGGAGCACAGGGTCAGAAAACACAACAATGCGTCAGGCTGCAGATGGGATGAGCGCAACGCACCATCATGTCTTTGTCCGTCATGCTATCCGGGTGCTCGGCCTCGGCCCAGTCGCCGATCTCCTCAAAGCGGGCCTTGACGGCGCTCGGCGTAAAGCTTTCGTCGGTGCGGAAGACGACGCCCTTGCTGCGCTCCCACCGGACCTCGGCGACGAAGCCGGCGCCAACCTCGAACAGCCGGCCCGTGACCGGGGGCGAGACGGCGTCGCGGGCGGTCAGGACGCCGACGAGCGGGGCGACGAACTCTGGCTTGAGCGCGTCGAGCATCTCCTGCGGCAGGACCGTCGCCAACATCTGCGTCGCCGCCATGGGCGCGATCACGTTGGCGTGCACGCCGTACTTTGCGCCCTCGCGTGCCAGCGTCTTGGTGAACGCGACGAGGCCCATCTTGGCCGCGGAATAGTTGGCCTGGCCGACGTTGCCGTACAGGCCCGCCGCCGATGCTGTGTTGACGATCTTGCCGTACTATTTGAATGAGAAGTGGATGACCGCCGGTCGAGCCAAGGAGCATCAGCCAGCCTGCGTGCGAGGGGGAGGGAGCTGCGGTGCTGTGACGCTGGCGGCACGCACCTTCTGCTTGCGCATGATTCCCCAGACGGCCTTGGTCATGCTGAAGGCGCCCTTGAGGTGAACCTCCTGCACGAGGTCCCACTCAGCCTCGCTCATCTTCTTGAAGGACTTGTCGCGGATGATGCCGGCGTTGTTGAGCAGCACGTGCACGCCGCCGCCGAACGCGGCGAGAGCGTCCTGCACGATCGCCTCGGCGCCGTCCGTGACTGAGTGGACTGACGGCACGGCCTTGCCACCGGCTGAAGTTAACGAGGCGAGACAGGTCGAAGATTCAGCAATCGTCGGGTGTTTCAAGGCTGACGAGGCGAGGAGGACGATGCCAGTAGGCGAAGGCGGCGGACGAACCCTTGACGATCTCGTCGACGACGGCCTGCGCGTTCTTTGAGCTGACGTCGTTGACGACAACCTTGGCACCGAGCTTAGCATAGTAGAGCGAGTAGCTGTGATGAGTAGCGGAGGGACCGGATGCGTTGGCCTGTCAGCAAGGCCTCAAAGGACGACCAGGTGTGGAAGGGAGCGGGGACAGACACGCGGCCGATGCCTGCGCCGGCGCCAGTGACGATGACGACCTGGTCCTGAAAGGAGACGGGCGGCATCCTTTGAGAGGCAGGTAGCGAGGGTGCGTGTAGGCGTGTGTATGTGAGTGTGCGTCTGTGCTTCGTCGGAGCGAAGTGGGATGGAGGACGAGGAGGATGGTAGTCGAGGGGAAGCGACGAAGGCGCATGCGTCTCTCTCTTGCCGGCCGACGCCAGCAACCGGCAATGGGCCAAGCCGGTTTAGCCTCCGACTCGGTCCCAGCGACCGTCCCATGCCAACGTCGGCCACCTCACAGCGCCGTTCTCCTCCGTGGCCTCTCCGACGCGCCTCCCCATGCAGGCAGCACGAGCAGGTGGGCGCGATGACAGTCCGGCTACTGGCCCAGTGAGCTTGGTCCCCGGACCGTCATGAGAGAGAGGCAGAGGCACCGTCATCGACGCACTCGCCCATGGCCCATCAACGCGCCCGACTTTGAGCGCGATCGAGACACGTCCACCCTCAGCCTTCCACCCTGCCTCTTGCCCCACCTCCCAGCCCTTTGCGGCAAACCCCAGACCCCCCAAAAGACATGTCGGACGACTTCTTCGACGACGACTCGTTCGCCCTCGACGACGCCGCCTGGCAGCAGATCGACGCCCTCTCGGCCGCGCCACCACCGTCGAATCGAGCTGCCACCGCTAGCGGCCCCCCTCTGGCCCCAGCTGCTCGCCCACCGGCTCGACCCCCACTGCCAGCAACAGCAGCAGCAGCACGCTCGTCGACGGCCTCTTTCCGGTCCAGTGCCGTTGCCGGTCCATCTCGTCCGCCTGCGCCTGCTGTACAAGCTAACGGCCGGCCGCAGGCGGGCGGGCTGCGGCAGACGAACCTCTTTGGCGGGTACGCGTTCCAGGAAGAGGAGGCCAACCCGGCGCCGGTGGACCACACAGGCGATCGTCCGCTCGACACGCATGACGGCCAGGCGTCGCAGGGCATGGTCCTGAAGACGGGCAAGGTCTGGGATCGCGCGGCGGTCGCGCGCGGCGTGGCCAAGGCAGCCAAAGCCAAGGGCAAGGGCCGAGCGCGCGGCGGGTGGGACGACGATGACGAGGGCGGCGACCTGGACGACGAAGACGACGAGGACGACGGCGGCGAGGACGGCTTCGACCAATTTCCCGCTCCAACGGTCCCGCTCGGCGCACTGCCTACCGAGATGAAGCACGCGCTTGACCAGGAGGCCGCGCAGACGTGGATCTACCCCATCAATCTGCCGCTGCGCGACTACCAGTACAACATCGTCCGCGCGTCCCTGTTCCGCAACTCGCTCGCGGCCCTGCCGACCGGGCTCGGCAAGACGTTCATCGCCGGCTGTGTCATGCTCAATTACGCTCGATGGTACCCGACGGCCAAGATTGTCTTCGTCGCGCCGACCAAGCCGCTCGTCAACCAGCAGGCCCAAGCGTTCCCCGAGACGTGCGGCTTCCTCAACGAGAAGATCACGGTCCTCAACGGTGATACGAGCGGCGAAAAGCGCGAGCGGCTGTATCCGACCAAGCAGGTCTTCTTTATGACGGCCCAGACGATGATGAACGACCTGCAGAACGGCCGACTTGACCCGCGCGACGTTGTGCTGCTCGTCGTCGGTGCGTTGTCCCTCCTCTCTGCTCTCCCCACGCCGAGCGCAGGCGGATAAGATCTGACGTAATTGGAATGCTCGTAATGTCCGCAGACGAGGCCCACAAGGCGACAGGGAACCATGCTTATGTCCAGGTTGTCCGGTACTTGCAGGCGCACAACCACCTGTTCCGCATCCTCGCGCTGACGGCCACGCCTTCCGGTAAGCCTGCCCCTTCACAATCGAATATCTTTGTGTGAGATCTGTCTGACCTTGCGGTCCCCTCATGCCTCTCAGGCAAACCCGAGGGAGTTCAGTTGCTCATCGACCGGCTTCATCTGTCGCACATCGAGATCCGGGACGAGAAGAGCCTCGACCTGAGACAATACGTGCACAAAAAGGTGCGCACTCGAGTTATCCCGTCTGGGATCGAATCTACGCCGCGTCCGGACTTTGACCGATCGGTTGGCTGACCCGATCGCGCAGACGACGGAGCTCGTGCTAGTCCACATGACGGACAACGTCCTGGAGCTGAAGGACATGCTCGAGCAGCTCATGCGCGTGCGGGCGCATCTACTGTCCTACCATCGTCAGACTTGCATACGCTGATACGTTTCTTCCTGTACCCCCCCCATCTATACAGCCTCTCCTGGAGCAGGCCATCAAAGCCGGCCTCATGCGCGACTACGAGCGCGACCCGACCAAGCTTCACAGCTTCCGCTGTCACACGCTCGCTGCTCAGGCGGCGCGAGAGAAGAAGTTCTGGATCACAGGCTCGCTGAAGAAGCTCGAGGCCTACGCGCGGGCGATGGGCTATCTGGTGCGACTGGATCAGACACGATCATCCGAGGGAGACCCCCTTCGCTTCGCTGACTTTCAAACTGCACTGTCGGCATCCTCCTTGTTTCCAACTGCCAGCTCGAGCACTCGATCAGCATGTTCCAGGCTTCGCTCGTCAATTTGCAGACCAAGAAGGACTCCGCCACGTCCAAGAACAAGGAGCTGCGCGCGATCGACGCCGCGGTCGAGCGTATGAAGCACGCAGGCGGGTACGTGCCCCACGCCAAGATGGACCGGCTCAAGGGCCTACTGCTCGAGCATTTTGCGCCGCGCGAGCCGGGCGACGGCAGGGGCGACCTCGACCCGACGACGACGCGCGTCATGGTGTTCTGCTCGTTCCGTGCCTGTCTCGAGGAACTCGTCGTGCGTGAATCGCCGCAACCCTGTCAACGGCCTCGGACCGCTGTCGTATCTCAAGCTGATTCTTCTCTATTATTCAATCTGCCAGGTGATGCTTAATGAGGAGCGGCCTCTGCTCAATGCCGTATCGTTCGTCGGCCAGAGCACCGACAAAGATGGCCGAAAGGGCCTCAAGGTACGTCTTGTCGTTCTACCCCCCTCCTGTGCTTGATCTTCCGTGATGCCTCTTCACCTGACCATCCTGCTCACCTTCTTGTCCACTCGCGGCGCCGCAGCAATCCGAGCAAATCCAGGTGATCAAAGACTTCAAGGCCGGCCGCTACAACGTTATGGTCGCGACATCGATCGGCGAAGAAGGCCTCGACATCGGCTCGGTCGACAAGATCATCTGCTACGATGCGTCCAAGAGTGCGGTCCGCATGGTGCGTCTGCTTTCCGCCTCACGCCGCCCAGTGCCCTCTTGCCCTCCTGTCTGACTTAGCGAGGGCGCACGCAGCTTCAACGAGTCGGCCGAACGGGCCGCAAGCGCGAGGGCGCCATTTATGTCCTCATGGGCGAGGGCCGGGAGGAGGACGCGTGGAACAAGGCCAAGGATAATTACACGAGCGGTACGCGTTCCACCTCCCCTTTTCTATTTTGCTTCAGGGAGGACGAAGGACCGCTGACCTTAGTCTGCGCTGCCTGCCGCCTTTGCAGTCCAGGACGCCATCACCAAGGGCGCCTTCCTCGAGCTGTACGATGACGTCCCACGGCTCTTGCCGCCCCACATCAAGCCGACGTGCGTCCAGGAGGTCGTCCCTATCGATGACACGGTCCCCGACTTCCTCAAGGTGGCCAAGGCGACGACGACGCGCAAGGCTAGCGGCGGCAAGCAGACTACGCTCACGGTCGCGTCGACCAAGGTCGCTGCCGGCAAGCACGGCTCAGAGGTTCCCGATGGCGCCGCGCCTGGCTTTGTATTTGCGCGGGCGCTGACGAAGCGCCAGGCCAAGGGCACCGACTCGGATCTCGAGGACGACTCGGACGACGAGGCGATCAGCCGCGGCCTGCAGATTCCTCAGCCTAAGTCTAGCAAGCCGGGACCCGCTCTCGCGCGCACCGCTTCGGCGGGCAAAGCGCTCGGCATGGGCAAGTCGAAAGTGCGCAGCACTGCCTTCCCTCCGTCGCCCGACTTGGAGGACGCGCCTAAACCTATCAAGAGGGCACGCACGGACCCAGTCCCCGTCCCAGCCGCCTCGGGACCGACCAAGTACGTCGCCCGGCCGCCCCCCCGCGTCCATCCCGATGGCCCGATCGAGATCCTCGACGACGATGACGATGAGGTCATGGTCGTTGACGAGTCACTCTACACGATCCGGCCTCCGGATCCGGCGTCCCTGCGCGCACCCTCTGGCCCAATTCGCCACCGCTCGAGCTCGCGCACGATCTCATCGGCCTCGACGGGCGGCCGGAAGCTGCCGTCGCCGCCGATGGCCCCGCCGGCCCTTGCACCGAAACCCTCGGCCATCAACTCCTCGCCATTACCGTCGCCGCCACCGATCCGTTCGTCGCAAAAAGTACACCTATCCATGTCGCCGGAGGCCACCAAGTTGACCCGGAACCCCGTCTCAGTCGCCCACCTGCCGGCAGACCTCGCCGCCCAGGCCGGATTCGAAGAGATCGACCCACGCTGGATCCTTGATGATGACGACGAAGGCGGGTACGACACGTCGTTTGTGCCCAGCCCCGCGCCCGCCCCGCCCAATCGGCCGTCCGTCAACTCGGCTGGTCCTACCTCAGCGGTCGCGTCGAGGTCCCGCGTACCTGCTCGCCCGACGCCTTTGCAGCAGCAAATGGGCGGCGACCAGCCGGCGACGCCTTCATCGCAGCAGCGCGCCCCAGCACCCGCGCAGTCCCGTCCTTCCTTGGCCGTCGGTCGCTTGTCGAACGAAGAGGGCCAGGACCTCAGCTGGGTACTCCAGGACGACGACTCGGACAGCAACGATTCGCCGCCGGTCCAGTTGCGGCCGCCGGCCAAGCGCATGCGACCTGACGTCAGACCGTCGTCGTCTGACCATCAAGAGATGCCGCCACCCGCAAGCACGCGAAAGCTTTCGACGCCCGGCACGACTGGTAACGCGTATCTCGACAGCCCCTTCCTGCCGACGCAGCCGATTCGCCGAGGAGGCTTCCGCCCCAAGTTGCGGAACGCCGTTCACTCGTCGCCGGCCGAATCGCCGGAGGCTCACGGCCCATCGCGCGACCAGCCGATCAGTTCAATGCTCAACGTCGGTCCGCCGTCCGCCGGCGCTCCCTCGCGACGACTGTTTGAGGCGACTGCCGCCAAAGGGTCCTCGCGCCGGACCAAGGACCCGTCGTGGTATCGCGGCGCCGTGCCTGAAGATGTCCGCCGCTACATGGATAAGACTGCAGGAGATGACCGAGACGAACGGCGGCGGGCCGACCCGCAGCAGCAGCGGCGAGACGACAGCGACCAGTCGTCGAGCACCATATCGGACGACGGCTCGGCGGTCGACGACGAGGAGACGTCGTCTGACCGCGCCTTTGCCGGCGAGTTCCAGCCGACGCAGGCGCCGCGCGGGTATGACCAGCAGCGGGCGTACATGCAATCGGTCCTGTCGCCGCGTGAGGATCGAGGCGGGCGGGTGCCGGCCTTTGGGACGACACGGGCGGGCCAGGCGCGGCCGTTCCGGCGATTTGAGCGCGTCGCGTCCGAGGGCCCGGACGTCGACGGCGGCGCCGAGGACGACGACTGGGACTACGGCACATTTGTCGTCGACGACGAGGAACCGCTGGTGTACGAGTGCGTGCGCTGTCCCCCTGTCTAAATTGCCATATCCCGCTCTGTGCTGACACCCTTGTCCTCCGCCCGTGCTCTCCGTCGTCGAACCCGGTCTCACGCAGTCGAAGCTCCGAGGCGGATGAGTGGATGAGGAAGCCCTGACGAAAATCATGACGAACGACCCGCACCACGACCAGACAACACCACTTTCCTGATGATTATGACCACCCCCTTCCCCCCCACCCCTCCTTGTGTTCACTCTACCGCGCCCGTCTCGAGTCCAGCCAGAGCAGGCGCTTGAAGCGATTGCGGATGTTAACCCTAGGTTGGCTGCCAATCTTATCGACGCCGCCGTACGCGGGCAGAGGGACAGGTATGGGCGGGCGAGCGACCTTGAGCAGATGTTAACGTCCACCAGCTCGGCACCCTCTTTCCATCGTCTTCGCACATCCTGGCCAATCTCGGCACCCAGCAGCTCCCAGCTTCCGTCTCGACCGTGGCCTACTTGTGGGCCTTCCCCAGTGCCGCTCGGTTGCCGTCAGAAGAAGTCTGCCTCGGACGGCAAGCTCGCTCGATCGAAGGGACAGTCAGCCGACTGTCGACGCCGAGTCCCATTGGCATCTCGTCCATATCTCTCTCCATCGTTTCATCCGCCGTCCGGGGTCGGAGCTTAGCCAGGGAGCATGCGGTTCACACTCGTCCTCTGCAAGGGCCCAAAGCCGAGGCTCAATGCGAAGCACATCCCCAAGCCGCAGCCCGCGTTGCCAGGTCGACTGAGCCAGCCGTGGCACGCCACCCGCCGGCCCCCCGCTCGCGTCCCGTGGCCGTCAACACGGCCAGCCGATCGGGACCTGCTCTTTGACTTCTTTCCAGGAAGAGCTCGGTTCGTTCCGCCTCCCGAGAAGGCGCCGCCGGTCGCGTACCGACCGCCGCCGCCGGCCAAGATGAAGCACGCGCCCGACGTCAAGGCGGCACAGACGTGGGTCTACCCTACCAACCTGCCGCCGCGCGACTACCAGTACAACATCGTACGCCGGGCGCTGTTCGACAATACCTTGGTCGCCCTGCCGACCGGACTCGGCAAGACCTTCATCGCCGGTTGCCTCATGCTCAACTATGCGCGCTGGTTCCCCGCGGGCAAGATCTTCTTCGTCGCGCCGACCAAGCCGCTCGTCGAGCAGCAGGCGCGTGCGTTCCCGGCGACGTGCGGCTTCCTCAACGACAAGATCGCCATGCTCACGGGCGCCACGACTCCGACGGAGCGAGCGGCCGTTTACCCGAACAAGCAGGTGTTCTTCATGACATCCCAGACGATGAGGAACGACATCCAGTCTGGGATCCTCGACCCGCGCGACGTTGTGCTGCTCGTCGTTGGTGCGCCACGCTTTGTGCCTCTTTTGTTCTCAGTATGAGGGCACGTCCAGGCACTGACCGGTCGTCGGCTTTTGCGAACGTCGTGCAGACGAGGCACACCGAGCAGTCGGCAAGGCTGCTCACGCGCAGGTCGTTCAGGTTCTCCTCGAAGGGAACGCTCACGTGCGCATCCTTGCGCTCACGGCGACCCCCGCGAGTGAGTCTCGTCCATGTTCACTTTCGCCGCTGGTTCTTCCTTGCACGTGGTCGTGCAGAAGCTGACCAAAAACACGCATCGATCCTGTACAGGCAAGCCCGAGGGAATCCAGGAGGTGGTCGACAGCCTGCACCTGTCACGCATCGAGATTCGGGACGAGCTCAGTCCCGACTTGCAGCCTTACGTGCACGCAAAGGTCCGTCGACACGGCGTCGACCCTGTGTTGCTCAGAATCACGCCACTGATGCCAAAGAGCTGTTCTTATTGCAGACGACGGAAATTGTCACGGTCGACCAGAGAGCGGATCTTGTGCTGGTGGGACAGCTGATGGCTGACCTCATGCAGGTGAGCGCTTGCCTCCCCGCCTTCCCTCCCCAGAACTGCCTGTGAACCATCCTTGCTTCGTCAACTGACTCATACTCGCTCCCTACTTTGGACATGCCAGCCAAACATCAAAGAGTTGGCGGATGCGGGCCACCTGACATCCAGTAACGACCTGGACGCGTTCCGGCTCCACCCTTACCGGTGCATAATACTGCAGCGAGAGACGCGCATCCCTGGCTTCGCGGAGCTGGGCCGACTAGCGCGCGCGATGATCTACCTCGTCAGTCCCTGCACCTCACTCTCCCGCCATACCTCTTGCGCCGCGCGCCTCGCTCACTCTGCGCATTCTTGTCTCATACAGCGCGAGTACTCGGTCAACATGTTTGCCAGCGCCATCGCCGAGAGCGAGTCGTTCAAGCAGCCCAGGGCTGACATGCTCAAGAAGGTGCTGCACGCCGTCCGCAAGGGCGAGACCGCAGGCAGGTGCCCGCCGCACGACAAGATGATCCGACTGCGCGAGCTCCTGCTCGAACACTTTAAGCCGCGCGAGGAGGGCGACGGCCGGGACGACTTTGATCCGGACGCGACGCGCGTGATGGTCTTTTGTTCCTTCCGAGCGGCGCTGGATGAGACCGTCGTGCGTCGTCTGCATCCCCTCTCGCAACTAGGCCAGCTGCTTTCCGGACCGACCCGCTGATTGTTTCCGCACGCCTCTGCGCCCGTCAGTCGTTGCTGAGAGAACACTCGCCCACTCTTCGACCGGTCGGCTTCGTCGGCCAGAGCTCGGACGCCGACGGGCAGAAGGGGCTCTCGGTCCGTCTCGTCCTTCCGCAGGTGCAGCGGCCATCAACGGCCCAAGGTGCTGAAGCATTTGCATTCCACGTGTGCGTCTGTCGAGCAGCAAGTCGAGCAGAAGCAGGTCATTGAGGACTTTAAGTCCGGCAAGCACAACATCATGGTCGCTACCTCCATCGGGGAGGAGGGTCTCGACATCGGCTCGGTCGACCGCGTCTTTTGCTACGACGCCCCGACCAGCAACATTCGGATGGTCCGCGCGCTCCACTCGCTCTCCGCATGATACCCAGTCGCATCAGCTGACCTGAACGATGCGGTTGTTCTTCTCCCGTACTAGCTCCAGCGCGTCGGCAGGACGGGGAGAAAGCGCAGCGGCGAGGTCACGGTGCTCGTCAGCCCAGGCCGCGAGAGCGACTCGTGGGACAAGTCGCTGCGGGAGTACACGAACGGTCCGTCCTATCGCTCGCCTCTTGTACCGCTCCCCTCGTCTCGGTTGTGCATGGTAGTCTGACCGATGCGCGCCTGTGTCCCTGCCCCTGTCAAGTGCAACGGGCCATCGCCTCGGGCGAGGGTATCGAGCTCCGTCACGTCGCCCCTCGCCTGCTGCCGGCCGACGTTGAGCCGGTGTGCGTCCAACAGGTCGTCCCAATCGACCCGACGCCGCCCGACTTCCTCCAGACAAAGAGGCCCAAGGTCGCGAAGGTCAAAGCCGCGCCCAAGGCCACGGCGACTTCGCGCAAGAATGAGGCCAGAACGGCCCAGGACGAGGGTGAGACCGCGACCGGCGAAACCAATGACGACGACTCGCCCCTCATCAAGAAGGCAACCTAGCGCGCCACCCGCAAGAGCGCATCATCCAAGGCGTAGCCCATCCAAGGTGCAGTGTAGAGTTGCGTCCTGTTGCCGGGGCCAGCATCTGCAGGCCTGTGGCGGGCGAGCTGGAGCTGGCGATGGGCTCGGGCCCCATCTGGCCTGGGGTATGTGTGGTCGTCGTGGCCGAGGAGCGCGAGCCGGAGGCGTCCGATGATGGGCGTCGAGCTGGCTGGGGCCGACAACTGTCGACAACTGGGAGGCTGAAGCAGGCGATCTTCTGGTGCTTCTGGCATGGTGGTGGACGAGGAGAGAGAGAGATGGGATCAGCTGGCGGAGTCGGCGCAAGACAGGGTGTTGGGGCGTTTGGACCGTCCGAGTGCCGGCCGCTGACACGCGGAAGTTGTCGCTCGACGCTCTGCACCCCGTCGCAGCGGCCCACCAGTACCGAGTGGTTTAAACGCATGATACAGACCCGCTCATGATGTCGCCGTCTGTTGCCTTCCTGCGCCGGATCGTACGCGAGCGGCGTCGTCGTCCAATTGAAGCGCGCCGCAGCTCAACTTCGACGCGAGCGCGGGCGCACGTCCGAGCACAATCGTCTCACATCGCCAGGAGCGCCCGGACTGAGCAGGAAGGATCACTCGACGTCAGCCGATGTCGTGCGCGATGAGCGAGCAGGCTTACAAAAAAAGAACTAAACGAACGGCAAGTTCCGCGCGACAGGCGACCACGACTCCTCCACCGCGGCGCGTGCGGTGCGCGCGCGCGTTGAGCGCCCGTCGGACCATGCGTCACGTCACATCAGCGACCGAGCTGTGGAAGGGGCAGAAGATGCGGCGGTACGTCAGTGACTGCCTGCGATCCCAGAAGGCTGAGCCTGAATGGGGCGATGCCCGAGTCGACGTACTTGCACCAGCTTGGGGCGGGTTGCTGCGCGGGGTCGCGGGCGCGAGCGTCAGTGGGCGACCGGCTGTAGGCCAGCGAGCGCGACGCGCGCCTTGATCCAGACGAGAGCTGCGTCGCAAAGAAAAACAGCAAGCGTCAAAAGGGATATCGAAAAGCGAGAGGGATGAGGCACGAGTCGCGCACCTGCCAGTCAGGCGTGGAGAAGCAGGCTCAGGTCGGCCGGCCTTGTCCCGACTCGAGCTCGCGCCAACCACCGGATGACCGCCGAGCGACAGCCGAACGCCCTTGTCGACGCCCGAGCGAGGAAGCAGACCTGCGATTGACAAACAAAGCGAGGAGAAGCGCAAGCCTCAGTGAACGTCGGGCACATCGGGGTTGTCGTACAGCAGGAGCGATCGGCCTACCTCGCTTTGTCGCACGGGTGAACGTCTGAGAGCGCCCCCAGCTGAAGGCAGGACCGACGATCTCGAACCTCGAGCTAGATGCATGTCGATCTCGGCTTGCCTGTCACACCTGTTGGGAGCGCATAAGGCCGCCGGTCAGGTCAGGGTCGCGAGGGACAGGAAGGAAGGCCGAGAACGAACCGTCAAGCGCGCAGGAGATAATGGCCGATCAGGGAAGGCGGGCGAGCTGCGTGCAAGTGCGAGTTCAGGATGCTCGACCCCGCCAGCCTCAGCCCATCTGGACCCCCCTACCCCTGCTCCCCTCCCCCTCCCAATCATGCCCGCCCCGCAAGTCGGCGCTTGTTCAAGCGCAGGAGGTTCATGGGGCTGGCTGAAGAAGCGATGGTCGTTGCTCAAAGGCTAGGGCCAAGCTGCTGCGCGCGCGCGAGTTGCTGAGACCAAGTGCGGAGGAACCCAACGCAACCATCTTCCATCCTCCTGCGCCTTTGCTCTTCTTGACCTACTTCGCAGTGCCCTAGGGAGAACTCTTCTCTGTCTCTGAATCCAAGTGCTGGAGTGTCGAAGTCAAGAATCCTTGTTCATCGAAGCGAAGGAAGGGAGGGGGGTCCGCCAGCGGCCACGCTTTAAGAGCGGGGCTTCTCCTTCTTCTCCTTCCAGAGAGCAAGGAGACCGACACCCGAGACCTTGACGACCTTAAAACGAACTCCGGGGATGTCACCCTTGGCTGTAGGGTGCGAGAGGGGTGGCGGTTGACGGGAGAGGGAGGTGTGGAGAGGAGGCGGAGGGAGTGAGGGCGACACAGGACCGGGCGCAATGACAGGCACGACGCGGGCAACAGAGGGCCGGGCGGCAATGAGAGGAACGACGCGATCGAGGAAGGAGATGAGGGCAGCAGTTGGGGTCAGAAAGTGGTCGCCTCCAAGGCGTCGAAGGAGAGCACCACGACAGGACGCACCCTTTCCACGTCGTCCGAAACCCGAGATGAGAACCTCGTCGTTCTCGTCGAGGTAGTTGAGGCAGCCGTCGTTGGGGACGAAGGCGGTGACCTTCTTGCCGTTCTTGATGAGCTGGACACGGACACACTTGCGGATGGCCGAGTTGGGCTGCTTGGCCTCAACGCCGACCTTCTCAAGGACGATGCCCTTGGCGTGCGACGATCCACCGGTGGGCGAGGTCTTGTAGACGTTGCCGAGCGCACGCTTCTTGTACGACTTGTCGGCCTGTTTTGAGAGAATACGCGAAGGGCACAGAGTTGATCAGGTGGCCGGCCTTGGTTGACCGAGCATGCAGTACAGCGCGGACAGACGCACCCAGCGGTTCTCACGTCGGCTGGTACGGAGCTTTCGGGCGGCGAGCAGTCCGCGAGGCTTGTTGGCTGGAGGAAGGATGCGAGAAGGGAGCGTCGACGACAGGCGAGGAGAAAAGAGACCGGGGCGAGGAGGGATTGTCAGCGTGCTGCTCTTGGAGGTCGACCTACAGGCGTGCTTCCTCCCTTCCCTGCCCTAGCTCCGTCCTGCCGCCTTCCTCCCCGCCTTCTTGACCGCCTGCTGCTGCTAAAGGTTCCTTCATGCAGCACGCTAGACGGTCCATCCCTGAGTCATCCTCTGGCAGCGATCTAGCACGAGCTCCAAAGAAGGACCGACGAGGCCCCCCGGTGCGAGCTCTGTCTAAGCGACCTGCAGCAGCGACATGCTGGTGAAGGGGGAGGTAGGAACGATTAGGAGGTACTGACATCCCTGTGAGACGGCAAGCGAGGGAGCAGACGAAGGTCAGCAGATGATGGGACACGCGAGGAAGGGCATGCGATGAGGCACTCTGTACGGACCATGTTGACTTGAGTGGCTAGCGAAGAACGAAGGGTCGGGGCGGAAAGCGGCGAGGTCGACTCGAGCTGGACGAGCGGCGGGCGGGCGGGCGAGCGGGGCGCTGGCTGGCCTTCCGCGCATTAAAAATATAAAAGCCCCTGTCAGCCCAGGCCCGCTTTTTCCTCTCGCTGGCCGCGACTCGATTCGGCGGCTGACTCACACTTGCAGCTTTTTTGGCCCAGATCTTGTCAAGCCGGCCCTTGTGAATTGGTTTTCTTTTTCGTAGAAGTGGACCGCGGTCTACAACGCAGGGATCAAGGGCAGGAAGTTGGGGCAGGAGGGAGGCGGTCCGGAAAGCAGCACCGGTGCGCATCGCCCGTCGCAAGAAGATCCAATGTTCAGAGGTCTCGCTGCGTTTGAAGGACCTGACTCGTCTCTGTTCTCAGTCACGGAACGTCTCGCTCGCTCGCTCGCTTGCCGGACCAGGTCGTAGGCAGGTCTGTGAACTGGGTCGTACGTTTCGTGTCTATATCTGCGAGCTCTCGGCAACACAAGGAAAAGAGAGGGTCCCGCCCTCGCTCGGATGCGACCCCATCAGAGGGCCTCGACGCCGACGCTACGCTCGAACCCGGTGCCGCCGCCGATCGGCTTCTCGCCGAGCGCGTCGGCGTACTGGAACTGGCCGGAAGTCTCGTACTGTGCGCCCGACGAGAGGAAGGCGGGTCAGCAGGCAAGACAGACGGGATGGGATGGCGAGCAAAAGGAAGGCGAGCGCCACAGCAATGGAGCGCACCTCGTACATGTCGACGGCTACGACGCACGACTCGCGCACAACGGGCGGGAGCGACATATCGGTCGACAGCTGGCGCAGCAGCGGCAGGACGGTCGGGTCTGCGCAAAGAGCACGCGGAAATCGAAGCGCAAAGTGTCAGCAAAGAGGACGCGAAGAGAGAAGAGGCAGTCGAGTATGGCTGTATGCACCCTCGCCCTCGCTGGCGATGCCGCCGAGCGCCTCGGCGCACTCGTGCCGAACCATCTCGCCCTCGTCCTCGCACCGCAGCCGCTCGATTAGGCTCGGCACGCTCCACGGGCTCGTCAACTGGCCAAAGACGTAGGCAATCTCGTGCCTGAACAGCGCCGACGGATCCTTGAAGCCGTCGGCGAGCGCAAGAACGGCCTCCTTGGACGGCGGCAGATTGCGGAGCGAAAACATGGCGCGGTAGCGCGTAAACAGCGGCAGCGTCGTGTCGAGCAGCGTCTGGCGCAGCTCGGCGACCGACGTCGTCGGCAGCGTTGCAGGCCCGCGCGAAGGGTCCGCCATCGGCGAAGGCGCCGGGATGTAGTGGCCGGGCGCAGGGTCGATGGTCGCGAAGGGACTGAGACGCGCGCGCAGCAGCAGCAGCAGAGCGGGGAGCGCGAGACGGCATCAGCGGCCAGGCGCCTTTGGTATCCCAGATCGAGAACGGCAGGACAGGCCAGTAGCGCCCAGGCTACAGAAAGGACTCACACGCTGCCATTCTCCTTGTTGAGGCGCGCCTCCTCGAGGCCCTCGGGCGAGTTGTCGAACTCGATCTTGGCGATGGCGATCTCGCACGTCTCGCGCACCTCGACGTGCGAGTCGGCCAGGTACTTGCGCAGGACATCGAGCGACTGCAAGCTGCCGATGGCACCGAGCGCCTCAGCGGCCTAGAACATTGATTGAGGGAGAAAGCAAGCGACGGCAGAGTGGGTGAGCCAACAGGTTGTCAGTACGCACGGGCGCTCAAGTAGGTTGGCTGCGCGCGGGGGAGCTGAGCTCGGGCAGCGAGCACGCAGATCGCCAAGGGGCAGGCGTACCTCGTGTCGGACCATCGGGTCCTCCTGCTCGTTCTCGAGCACGCCCGACAGGATCGGGCAGGCCTCCGTCAGCCTCAGCTGGCCGAGCACGTAGGCGAACTCGTGCTTGAGCAGGGCCGACGGGTCCTTAAAGCCTGCGACCAGTCGTCCACCCAAACGCAGCTGCTGGATCAGCCTCCTACAACCGTGTGGCACCATACCACAGCAAGAATCTGAAACGGAGCGACGCACCCTCGGCAACGATCCGAATCGCGTCGGACCCGCCGACTGCCTTGAGGGTGAAGAGGGCGCGGAAGCGGTTGTGCAGCGGCTCGGCCTGCGACAGGAGCGTCTGCTCGAGCTTCACGAGCTGTTCCGGCGAGACCTGCATCGTTCTCGGGCTGCGTTGATCGAAGGGTGATGAGAAAGCAAGTAGAAAGGGGGGGGGGGTTGTCGTGGGACAGGAGTCGCTGGGGAAGGACGGACAGCAGGTAGCTGGGGCGGGTATGGATGGGGTGGCGGCCGATGGCTGCTGTGCCCGGCGGCCGGACAAAATCTCCTGGCGACGTCGGAGTCGTCCGGACGACCGGTCGACCAGTGTGCTCGGACAACTCGGCGGCACTTGAGCGCTCATGCTTCGAAGGACGCTCAAGGCAGGGCAGGAACGTCCGCTCTCTGTTCCGAAGACGAAGAGTATTACAACAGCGGCATCGAATCCTACACGAGCGCAAGACCGTTCCTCCAAGATCCGGGGCAGAGTCGCGCGCTCAGTCCATGAGCCACTTGTCGACGCTCTTGGCGTACTTGTCCATTAGCAAGCCGAGATCGCGCAGGACAACGACGACAACGACCTGGCCAAAGAACTCGGACACGCGTCGGAGCCGCTGCTCGACGTGCGCGCGCGCAGAGGCCGCGAGGGCGAGGTAGGCCGCCGACGGCGGCTGGCCAGCCGTGGTAAAATGCTTGAGGTGCTCATCTGGATGGCGAGAAGGTGGATCGGTCAGACTGGGGCAAAGGGGCGAGAGCAGGCGGGCGGATGAGGAGCGAATCGCACCTAGGAATTGGACCTGGGCAAACAGCCTGCTGAGATCATCGACGTAGACGTTGTTGACGCTGCGCCGAGAACAGGATGTCAGCGTCGGTCGGTACGCATGAGCGCGCGCCCTCGTCATCTCGCAACCGACTCACTTGCGACCATTGGCAAACTTCTTCTCCATGACGCGTGTGAGCTTGTTGCCGAAGCCCATGAGCGAGGTCTGCTCGAGGTCGAAATGAAAGTAATCAGTCAACGCGAAACTAGCCAACAAAGGCAGACCCTGCGCTGCTGCAAGGACGACTTACACCGGACGACTTGGCCTTGACGTGGCCGCCAAACTCCATGCCGAGCTTCTTACCAAGCGAAACTTGGACGTCGTCAATCGCGCGCTCAAACGTGTCAAGCGCCCGGATCCAATCGCGCCCTTGATCGAGGACCTTGGACGGCATCGCAGCGGCCGAGGGTGTGCCCGACCGGTCTAGGAACGGTGCGCCGGCGCGCTCCATCGCCTGCAGGCCGTCGGCCAGCTGCTGTATGGCCTCAACCTTGGTGTCGACGGCCTGCAAGTGGACACCGGCGAGCGTCCACGTCTCGGCCGAGACGTGCATGCGCTTTGTCAGGTACGCGCCACCAGGCGTGACCATCGTCGTCCGCAGCAGGCGCATCATGTGAAACGGCCGGTGGACCAGGCTGGCCGGGATCGTCTCGGGCGTGGGCGATTGATTTGCGACGGTGCCTACGGGCGTCTGCCGAACGGCTGACGACCGCCCACCCCCGAGCGCGGTGAAAGAAGAGTTGACCGAGAAGCTTGGGCTCGGCGGCACGGGCGGGTAGTGGTCGAAGGCTTCGCGCGAGCTCGCGGCCGACCTAGCGCTCGTCGAGCGCAGGCTCCCGGTCGCGCCGGCGCTTCCGGCGCTCGAGCCCGACCGACCGATGCCGAACGGCGCGAGGCTACGGCCAGGGGAAGAGCCGCCCGAGCCGAGCGGCTGGGCCGGGAATGACGCCTTGCGCTGGATGACGGGCACGGGCGGCGTCTGCTGGCCGCCGTCGCCGTTAGAGGCGAGGCTGGGCCGCCGGCCAGGCTGCGACAGCGCCCGCAAGCGAAACATGCCCGACTTCTCCTTCGGCGCGCTAGCCGTCATCGGTTGCGGGAGCGACAGCTGCGAATCGGACAGCGGCGGCGTGGGCGACGGGGTAGACGATGACGCGGACGAGGACGAGAGGGACGGCTCTGGCGGCGCTGTACGCACGCCGTCGCGGTCAAGGTCGATCGACGAGCCCCGCATCGAGCTTCCACCCGAGATATAGAGATCCGGCGGCGCACCCGCGCCAGCCTTGCGGCGCTGGCTGATCGTACCCTCGCTTGTCTCGAGCACGACGGGTGTCTTGCCGAGCCTCGCCCGGTTGCCGTCCGACGGCGGCTCGCGCCCGCGCTCGGGCGGGTGAAAGTCGGGCTGCAAGGGTGTCCGATTGAGCACCTCCATCGTGTCGGTGCTCCGCCGGCCAGGAGCGACGCTCTCGCTGCCTTCAGGCGTCTCAACGACGCCTTCTAGAAGATGACCGGTCGAGCTGACTTTTCGTCCGGTCGCAGGACCAAGGCTGAGCTCGAGCGAGTCGAGCAAGCTCTGCCGGCGCAGACCAGCCTCCGCGCCGTCGACGCTGGATAATAGGCTCGTGCGATGGCTGCTGAGCGCCGTTCCCGAAGAGCCAGCCGTCGAGGGTGGTGGCGGCGGCGGACCTGGTGGAGGAGGACCGGGCGCGGGGCCGAGCGAGCGCGAGTTGGACCGCGGCCGGTTGCCAGACTCGGACGACGGGTAAAGCGTATCCAGGTTCGAGTACGACTGATTGCGCGAGTGGGTGGAGCTGAGCGACAGCTGTGAGGGCGGCCTCGGGCGATGGAACGGGACGGCAGCTGTCGCTGCCGCTTGTATAGGCGCGCCGACGGTTGCCGAGTTTGACGCGAGCGACGCCGACGAGCTTGACGTCGACAACATGGCCGTGCCGATGCCATCGTACGCACCCGACGGTTCAGAGCGGTAGTGGTTATTCGAGGCCATGGCGGCCGGCGCGAGGGAATCCTGGCCAGGCGCACGGTTGGCCGAGGCGAAGGACGAAGGATAGTGCTGGTAGGGGTGCGAGCCAGACGACAATGCCGGCGACGACAGCGGCGTCTCTGCATCGAGCTGCTCGGACAGAAGCGCGATTCGGGAGGTGTAGGCATCGTACTGGGAAAGAGCTCGTAGAAGCTGGTCAGCATACTACGGCGCCAAGCTCACCGAAGACCGAATAAAGGGAGACGAAACGCACGATGCCTCGGAGCGTCCGGCCCTCCTCCTCGCCCGCGCTGCCGCTCGCGCTCTGCCCACGCTCGCGTCGCTTGCGCTCGCCCGCCTCGACGCGCTCCATGACCTTCTCTAGCAGGCCGACGGTCGTCCGGTAGACGTCAAGCGCCTCGACGAACTGCGACTCCTGGTCTAGCAGGACGGCCTGCTGGGCTAGCGTCAGCGCCTGCTGCAGCAATGTCCGCGACGGTGTGCGCGGCGGCGGGCCGGCGCCGGGCGTTGTTGCGGAATGGGATGACTGGGAGTAGGAGCGGCCTTGAGAGGAGGGCCGGCCTTGCGAGTTTGGCTGTGAAGGGCCCAAGGCGAGCTGAGAGTGCGAGGACTCCGCAGCGCCGCTGGCAGACACGCTAGGCCCGTTTGCCAACGTCGCCGGCGAGAGCTGATAGCCCTGCTGCTGAGCGATAGACGAGCTACGCGATCGGTTGGAAGGATGCACAGTACCGGTCGGAGGAGCCGCCTGGCGCGAGCCGTTCGAGAATGCGATGGCTGGCCGAGTTGAGGGACGTGCGCCAGTCGACGAGCTCGACGTGCGCCCAAGAGAGGACGACGCGGGCACCGGCGGCGGAGGTTCCGCTGCTGTGGGAATGCAGGCAAGGCGGGTGTCAGCGCATCGTACGACTCTAAGGAGACCGAGCTGTGCAAGGCAGGCACAGTCGGAGCAGTTGGTGCGAGAGGGAAGCCTCGGCACGACAAAGGGGAGGGGGGCGCACGAGGGGGACCTTGCGGTGGCGGGGGCAGGGCCATCGTCGGCGGCGGCATCGTCGGCTCAGAGTAGCGTGGTCGCGTCGTCGGCGCCATGGTCATCGACGGCGGCTCCTGCTGCTGCACGTCGATGGCCGACCGGGTCGTTGCGAGGGGGTTTTGGAAGCTGTAGGAGAGGCGAGAGGGTTCTGGACTGTTGATGGCGACTGGCTGGCACTGGCCCTCGTAGGAGGGGCGGGCGCGGCGATGGGAGTGCGCGGAGGCGAGCGCGTGTTGCGTCCGAGGCGAGCGCGATACCGTCAGGACAGGCTCGTTCGGGCTGCAACGATCTGTCAAAGGAAGAGCAGGCCTCGAGTTGAGGGAGAGGGTTGCTCGAAGGAAGTCGGGTGAAGGGAACAGCCTCGACAGCAAAGAGTGGCCCGCGCGCGCGCCTCTCGCCCTCGGACGTTTCTCGCGGCCGCCCATTGCCCTGGCTCGCCTGTCGCCGCCGCCAGCGCAGCAGTACCTTTCTTCCTGCCCTCGACCCCTCCTTCCGCCGGGCCACTCTGCATCTAGTCCTCATCGAATCGCACAATCGCATCGGATCCCTCGATCCAGACCAGCCGCACGCGAGTAGCACCGGCTTTCCATGGACGCCCCGGCCGAGACCCGTGTCGCACTCTCGCCGCCGCTGCACGAGCTCCTGCGCCATCTCCTCGACGCGGGGCCGTCGCTCGAGTTCGACCCGATCGTGCGCCTCCGAACGGATCTTGACAACCAACGCGCGCTGGTACAAGCAAAGGACAACGGTATCGGCTACGAACTCGTCCGCAAGGTCGGCTGGTGGACTCAGAGCGACGAGGGCAGGGCGGCGTTGCGCCAGGCTGAGCTCGGTTCGTGCCCTCCCTTCACCTGTACCCCCCTCCTCTCCTCGCTCCTTTTACCAGCTCCCCTCACATCTGTCCCTCTCTCTGCTCCGCAGAGCTGACTGGCTGTAGTTTTTGATCTCTTCAGATCCGTCACTGTATCATCCGCACGCATTGCTGTCCTTGACGACGACACTCCTGCCGCCGTCCGTCACCCGGCCCCCGGCCGCGCCGTCCAATCCCGACCTCGCCAGCTCGTCGCCCTACCTGCCTCCGTCGGCACAGGCGCCGGCGCGGGCCGAGCGCTCGTTCGGCCAAGACTGGTCAGACATCGGCAAGCAGCTCGGCGCCGTCGCCAACGTCCTTTTCAGTGCTGGCGGTGTCGCCGGTGGCGTCTATTGGCTCGGCGGGCACGGTCACAAGTGGTCGCAGACCAAGGTTCGTCCTCGTCCAGACCTACACGCCTCGCCTCCAACTCGCTCTCGCTGATCCTTTGGCCCTCGTCTCTCCGTAATTTTGATTCAGTCGCTCTTCCTCAGCCTCTTCGCCTTCTTCGCCGTCGTCGCTGTCGAGGTCGCCCTCTACGCCATCCACTTTTCAAGGCTCGAGCGTGCGCGGGCCGACGAGGCGCGCGCGAAGGCCAAGTGGTTGCGGGGCGGGCTGACCAAGGGGGTCGAGATGGTAGAACTGTCGCTGCTGGAGGAGAGACAAGAGGAGGGAGGATCAGCGGATGAGGGCGAGGTGATCCCAAGAAAGCACGAGGCGAGGGTCTCGCTCCGAAAGCGAGCGATTGGCGCGCCGCTCGTCGCACAGAGCGCTGGCTCTTAGAGGCGCTTTCCTCAGGTCACTCTGCTCATTCGCTCGTGTCTACACGGCGACCATGAGCGCGACCATAGATCGCAGTGGAAATAATCACAAGCGAGCGGCTCAAGCCCAGCCTCGCGCTCTCATGACGGCGCTTCGTCTGGCGCGGGGTCCTCGTCGCTCGGCCGCTCCGACAGGAACCTCAGCTCAAACTCAGTCGACATGTCCGGATCGCTGCTCGGAGGCCGAGTAGATCGTCGTCAGCATCTGCACGCCGGTCAAAGGGGGGGGGGGCGGCGGCGGAAAGAATGAGGAGACACACTAGTTGCCCGATGTGAACGACTGGACGATGCCTGTGAACGAGCCAATGTCGCGCTCGCGAGAGGCGAACGTCCCCAGAGATGACGTGGGCGACCGAGCATTGGACGCGAGCTCGGCCGGGGAGCCCATGCGGTGCGGGACGGCCGACAGGAGACGGACGGGAGCATCGCGGGCGCTGGGTGCTTGGGTCCACTGCGACGACCGGCGACGACGCGAAAAAGGACCTGGGCTCGTCAGCGACTACGTGAGTGACATACATACGCACGATCAGGATAACGCACAATTGTGTTGCCAATCATCTCGTTCGCCTGCGCCTCGTCTTCGAGCACTAGCACGCTCGTCACCAGCGAAGTCTCGACCCTGACCCCTCCATCACTCGCTCGGCGCCCACCGGACCCGAGGCTGCGACACTTTGAACCGGTGCCGTGCAGATGAGGGCTTGATGGGTGCAGCAGAGACGACCTGGCTTTGCCGCTGTAGGTCGACGACGAGCCGACCGCCGACGCCTTGCGCCGGCGCGACTCTCGACCTGGCCTGGTTGCCGCCGTCGCGAAGGAGAGGAATGGCCGATGGCCCAACGGCGGCACGTCGTTGGCCCCTAACCGAGCGTCTGTGAGCTCTGCCGAGAGTGCTGCCTCCTCATCTTGCGCGCGTGCGCGCTGCATCCGTGTCGTCTGACGCGGCGTGTTCAAGTATGACAGCAGGCAAGCGAGCTGGACCGTCGGCAGCGCGACGAGCCCGCCGGAGCACCAGCCCGGGTTCGAGGTCAGGAACGCGGCGAGCGTCCCGACCTGGAGTGCGACGAGCAAGAGGCCATTGCGGATTGTGATGACGGCCATCGTGCGCAGGACCTCCTGCAGGTTGCGGCCGACGCCGACGTCGTTCTTGCTATCGCGCTGCAAGGAACGTGGCGTGAGCAGCAGCAGCAGTCACAGCAGCTCGTGCTGGAGCAACAGGGCAGAGACATGAAGACTCACGAGCGCGCCGAACAACTCCTGGCTGATCGCGAAGCTAAGAATGATGTCGACGAGTAGACTCGTCCCGAGCCACGCGCCCTGCGAGATTTCGAACAGGTGGTTGCCGCTCCGTGCCGCGTAATCGATCGCGGCATAGTCAGCAAAGCGAAAGTAAGTGACGCTGCTGAGGACTCCCATGGAGAACGAGCCGATCGAAATGAAGGTCACGACGCCAGCAAAAGCGAGGCGGACGGGCGACGAGCCGCTCTTGAGTGAGTTGAGAAACGAGAAGCAGCGGTACGTCAAGAGGACTGCGGTCGGGCCGAGATCGACTTGTCAATGGGCCGTCCGCCAGACCACGGCCCCCAAGCGCAGGTTGCACACTCACGATGACAGAGCAGAACGACGAGAGGGCCGCAGTTAAGGCCAGCCTTGTGCACCGGCCCGAGGTTATGGAAGTCAGACAGCCATTGGCGATCGCCAAAGTGCGTCGTGAAGGCTGGTGGGAGTGGAATGGCAGCGGCATCAGCCGAGGTCTCTCGTACGAGCAGTATCGACTGACAATGAACTCGTCAGATTGCAGACGCACTGATGATGGTCCGTTGGACGTTTGCAAAGACGTTGACGGTCGTCAGGAGGAAGATGATCATGACGCTGGCCTTGAGCCGTGTCTCGGTCCTGGCGCTGGACGCAGCAAAGAGGGTGGGGATCTGGACCAGCAGACCGCCCCAAGCGATGTAGCTAAGGGTTCGAGAGCACGAAAAGAGGGGCTCAGCGCTTTGTGGATAGGTAGCGAGACGGCAGCCCTTAACGATAGACTGCTGGCGTACCTTGCGAAGATCCCGCACCAGAACGGCAGGCCGGCGTCGACGATACGTTGGAGGCCAGCCTCCATCCTACCGACTCGGCCGGCGAGTGAGCGGACTGATTGTGTCGAGCGGGTCCCGGCTGAGAGATTTGGGAGGAACTTGAAGACTGATGATGAGACGAGCGGGCAGCGTGTGGCGCGGCGCAAGCTGCGGCGAGCTCGAGCTGATCTGGATGCTGGGTGGGCGTTGTTGCGAAGCGACGAGGGCCCACCAAGTCAGCTGGCTGTGAGCGAGCGGCCGACGAAACGACTTTGCGTCTCGTGCAGCAGGCCGTTGAGCCCGGCAGCATTGGAACTTTGAGCGTGGCTTGTGGACAAGAGCGGCCGAACGAGCAGCAAGAGGCGTGAGACAGACCAGCTGCTGGCCATGATTGCCGCTGCGCGCCGCTTTGCAACTCCGGAGGCAAAACTCGCAAGGCGCGATGACCGGCGCAGCGAAGCAGGCGGCCCTCCTCGCCACGACCTTCCAACAGCAACACCAGCGTACCCCTTCTCTCACGATGGCGCCCAAGTTCAAGGATCCAGAGGATGAAATTCCTGTATGTCGCTCTTTCTTTTCAATCGAGGCTCGTCTCTCCAAACGCGCCGGTGAAGGGGCTGACGCGCGACGTCTTGCGACGACGGCCGCAGTGCTCGTCGTTGGCTCAGCTTGCGGCCCATATCGGCGAGATGCAGACCATGTTCGTCCAGCCTGAGTCGGAGCACACCTGGGAGCGCTTTGGCAAGGGTCTAAACAAGTACGTCTCTGGCTGCTTCAATCCGGCTTGGT
The DNA here is from genome assembly GCA_014825535.1 of Cystofilobasidium bisporidii. Lineage (NCBI taxonomy): Eukaryota > Fungi > Basidiomycota > Tremellomycetes > Cystofilobasidiales > Cystofilobasidiaceae > Cystofilobasidium > Cystofilobasidium bisporidii. Next base: position 33,070 of record MVAK01000037.1, on the reverse strand, counting down.
AGCGATCGCTTGAGCTACGAAGCTTGAGGGACTGACCGACGCCCAACGCCGGCACGACCAGGCTCGCTGCACTCACGCGCGGAGGGGCATACAAGCTCGACAACTTCCAGAACTCGGTCGGCTCGGCCTCGCAAGGCGGCATCGGAGAAAAGATTGTCCAGTGTGTGAGTCTGAGCGCGCATGTGCCGGCTGGGGCGTGATGAGCGGCTGCTGATCAAGCCAGGTCCTCCGTCTCCATCCTTCCCCGGCAGGTCCTGTCCGAGCGCGCTGCCCTCTCCAAGCCGGCCGTCGAACTCGTCACGTCCATCGCCGTCTGCCTCGCGACGCACTTCACCGAGCGTCTGCAGCGCCTTTTCATCCCGCCTCTGCTCGACCTAATTCGACGGACCAACAACATCGTGCGCGAGGTGCGTCCTTGCCCCCCAGCCCCTTTGTCACGAGTGCCACTCGTCGAGCTCCGCAATTGACTGGCTGGGCCACACGCATGCAGCGCGCCGAACACGCCCTCTACAACGTCTTTCGCAACTGTCCCTCGCCGCCTTTGATCGGGTACCTGTCTGGTGCCATCAAGGATGCTAATTCGAAGCTTCGGAGGTCGATCAACGTCGCCGCCGCCATCGCCGTAGAGGGCTGGAAGGCCGGCGGCCGCGTGGAGGACATTGAGATGATGATCAAGCAGCTGACCGCGGACAAGGACGCCGACGTGCGCAAGGCAGCGCGGGACCTGTGGGACAAGTACAAGGTCTCCTGGCCCGAGCGCGTCCTGACGTGCGTGAACTCTGATGCTTGTCCGACCCCCCCCCCCCCTGGTTGTAAAGAGAGAACGGAAGGACTGATCGAGCATTGGCGGACCCGCAGATTCATCGCGCCGATGTCGCCGACAACCAAGAAGCGGCTCGACATCAAGGACACCGACACGTATCCTCTCGGCGGCTCGGGATCGTTTGCCAGGTCTCCGTCCGCCCCCGGACTCGCCTCGTCCTCGTCCTCGTCCATCAATACCACGGCAGTGCCGGCCAAAAAAATGGGCGCCAAATCGTTCATCGCACAGCGCAAGGCTGAACTTGCCCGGCAGGCCGCAGCTGCGCGTGCCTCAGCTGCTAGTGAGGGCGAGGCTGCACCTTCGCAGGAGGCGCCCACCGCGTCCGCACAGGCAGCCTCAGCCTCTCCCGCGCCCCGGCCCGAGACGCTGCCTCCCTTGCCGCCCTCGCCGCCCCCCGCTGCCCGTCCGTCGACTTCTTACCTGCCAAACTTCGGGACCGACGACTTCACCTCGTCGCCCTCCCTTTTGTCGCAGCTGCCGCCGCTTCCGCCATCGCAGCCTTCCACGCCGCAGAAGACGCCGTCCAAGTCGCCTCTGGCTCAGCCATCGCCTCTCGCCCCAGCTACCCCGACACCGATACCGACACCGACACCGACAACCACGGCGGCCAGCCCGGTGCCTGCGGCGGCGCGCTCTACTCCTTTGCGTCCTCCGCGTTCGCCGGCTCGCCTGCCGTCCCCAGCATTGGACCCTCTCAGTCCGCAGACTGCATCGTCCTCGACCGGCGCCGCTGCAACCGCCCTACCGTCTGTCCCGTCGGCCGCCTTTTCCACGCCCTTGCATCCGGCAAGCAGGGCCCTGCGGAACGCAGCTGCCTTCCAGGATTCGCCGCCGCCGCCACTGTTGCTCCCTCAGAGGAGTCCAACGCATCGCGATCTGCTTAGCAACGGCATCAACGGCCGGTCGTCGGCCCGCGAGTTTGGCGCCTGGAGAAAGGTTTCGGATGCGCTTAGGGAGGGCCTGCCGTCCTCGTCATCGCCAGCTCGTCCAACAGCAGAGGCACTCGACGACCTTGCGTCCTTAGAGACGCTTCGCTGGCTTGTCGACTTCTCGTTGTCCCACCCGGTCTCACCGGCAGATTCGAATCATCTGGTCATTGGCGAGGTCGGTGAGGCTCCAGGCCGCGTAGCGCAGGATGCAGTGGCGGTGTGGAAGGATGGCGCGCTCTTTGAGGACCTGCTCGAAAAGGTGCTTGGATTCCTCGGGGGCCACAAGGTACGTCTCTTGCCTTTCATGTTTCCCTCCCGAAAGTCCGCTCAACTGACTCGCGCATTGTGGTCGTTCTCAGGCAAGCCCGGATGTGGAGCAGTGCCTCGTCTTGCTGGGGGCGCTCATCGAGAACCAGGTCCGCCCTAGAAGTATCCCTCTGAGCCGCTCATCACACCGGTCAAGTCCCACTGACTTCGCTTGACCATGCTGTACCACAGTGGCCGCTGTTCGAGGGGCATGAAGGGCCGCTGATCACTGCGCTGTGCCAGCTGCGCTCGATCCCACGCGCGCCTGTTCGCCAGGCGACGACCGACCTCTTCTCGACCGCATCAACCGCTCTGTCGCCCATCTTCTGCCTCTACACGCTCTCGTCGACCTTGCACGCGCTTCTTGCTTCGGCGTCGCCAACCGAGGAGGACAAGACAGTCACGAGTCCGGACCGAGACTCAGGCGCCCAGGGGTTCGCGTTTGGCCTGCTCGAGCTCGGCCGCGTCTTCATGCGCCTGCCCGCCGAGGTCGTCAGCGAGGAGCTGCCGCGACTGCGGGACCTGATCCTACCCGTGCGTCTTTGCTTCGATCGCTTCGACATACCTCAGACATGGGCTCTGGCTGAACAACAATATGTCTGTATTCCATCCCAGGGCCTCTACTCGTCGCTGCTCTCTGTGCGTGAGAGCGCCGCCACGGCCGTGCTCGCCGCGCAATTAGTGTACGTCGCGCCACTGTGCCTCTCGTTGAGACTTGCCCCCCTTCGATGACTGATGCTTCCTGGGCCTTTCGCAGGGTTCGGGACGAGAGCCTCGTCTTCTCCCTGCTTGAGGGCCTGACGTCCGACAAGATCAACCTGCTCACGTACATGTACGTCTGCTGCTCTCTCCCTCGCCCCATGTGCGACTGCCGCTCTTGATCAGGCTGACTCCTTGATCTCCTGCCACGTCTGTCGCAGGTTTGAGAAGAACCGCATCCGAGAAGGTGCCGGAAGCGAAGGCGAGGGCAGGGAGCGGGTAGAGTGGGAGATGCGCCGGCTGAGCCTGCACCTGTAGCGCGCCTACTGCATGACGATTCGCTGCGCCCCTAACCCTCGGCTCGTGTCGCCGCTGACGATCCTGACGCATTGAGCATTGGTCACGGTCGACTGGCACGAGTTTTTGCGAGCGGCGGCCCGTGCGTCGTGCCGACGATGCTTCATCCCGCCCGCGGCGGCGGCCGGTGCGGTGGAGGGCGTCGTACGATTTGACTGCGCGGGCGCGCGCGTGCGCGACAACATGGGGCGCGCGGGAAGGGACGCCCCCCGATTCGACCCTGTCTTGCTCGTCGACCGCCCCCTCCAGCTCCCTCCCGCCCTTGCAAGTCCGGTCAAGGCCAGCACCCTCGTCGTCGTCGTCCTTTCTCTTCCCTCCTCCACTTCGCTCGTTGTCTCTCCTCGCAGTCATGGCGTCTGTCCAGTACGCTGTCAACGCGACCGGCTCTTCGTCGCACCTGGCCTCGGCCGCGCCCTCCTCCTGGGACGCGCGCACGACCGCCGGGTCGGCCCTTGCCCTCGTCGTCACGCTTCTCGTACTCGAGCAGGTACGCGTTTCTGCCAAGCTCGTCCCGTCCTCTGCCTCGTGCGGCCGTACTGACAATGGCGCGTGTCGAACGAACCGACAGTGGCGATACCGCTCCAAGAAGCAGCACCTTCCCGGACCGACCTGGACGATTCCCGTCATTGGCAAGTTCATGGACTCGATGAAGCCGTCAATCGAGAACTACAAGCTCGGATGGGAGCTCGGCGAGCTCAGCGTCGCTAGTGTCTTCCACATGTGCGTCATCTGTTCAGCTTGTCAAGGCCAGGAGGCTCGAGCTTCGGAGGGAGGGATGGGTCTGGGCTGAAAAAGGGCGGCCCCTTACCGCCTCGCCCGGGCGCTCTCGAGCCCCCTCCATGCCTTCCTCTCCGCCTTCCCATATGACTTGGATGGGGCGCTGACGCGCTGCTGCTGTGTTTCCGGTTCCCGCTTCCTCCTTCAGCTTTATCGTCATGGCCTCCTCCAACAAGTATGCTCGCAAAGTCTTCAATTCGCCGACCTACGCCGAGCCGTGCCTGGTCGCGTCGGCCAAGCAGGTCCTGCTGCCCGAGAACTGGTGCGTCACCTGCCCTGCTGTGCTACGTTTCACCCAAGAAACTTTCTCTTGCTGACCCTTGGGTGAGCGCACTGATGATGCGCTCCCCACCTGCACCCAGGGTGTTCCTGCACGGCAAGGAGCACGCCGACTACCGACGAGGGCTCAACGGCCTTTTCACGCGACGCGCGCTCGGGTGAGCTGCCACTCCTGTCGTTCGGCACCGCGTCCTCCATGCCGTGCATCCCTGGCTGATTGGCTTTTCCCCTGCTTGACTGGCAGTATTTATCTGCCCATCATGGAGACCGTCTACAAGAGCTACTTCAAGGAGTGGATGTCGGATCCGTCCCCGCCCAAGGAGTGCGTGTCCTCTGATCTTGCAGCTGCAGCGAGCGGGAGGCTTGGCTGACGCTCAGCACTCATCGCCCCTGTTCTCAACAGGTACATGATGCCCATGCGTGACCTCAACATGGAAGTCTCACTCCGCGTCTTCTGCGGCAAGCACATCTCCGAGGCGGACGAGAAGGCGATCGGCGAGAAGTACTGGCTCATCACGCGAGCGCTCGAGCTCGTCAACTTCCCTCTCGCGCTGCCCGGAACCAACGTCCACGCCGCGATCGGCGCCCGCAAGATTGCCATGACCATCCTCGAGGACGTCTCGGCCAAGTCCAAGCTGTCGATGGCCGCCGGCGACGAGCCGACGTGCCTCGTCGACGCGTGGATCAAGTCGATGATTGATGCACGCGCGGGCGAGGGCGAGGAGGAGGACCGCAAGGTCCTCGTCCGCGAGTTCAGCGACCACGAGATCGCCATGGTCGTCCTGTCGTTCCTCTTTGCGTCGCAGGACGCCATGTCGTCGTCCATCTGCCACGCGTTCGAGCTCCTTGCCGACCACCCGGACATCCTCGCCAAGGTCCGCGAGGAGCAGCTGCGCGTCCGCGGCGGCGACGTCAACAAGGAGATGAGCTTCGAGATCCTCGACCAGATGACCTACACGCGCGCGATGGTCAAGGAGTCGCTCCGCGTCCTCCCGCCCGTCATCATGGTGCGTGTGCTTGGTCTGCCTCCTCTCATCCGAGCGAGAGCGCGCTGCTGACAGCAACCAACCCCCTTTCCGCTTCTTGATCGCGCAGGTGCCCTATATGACGCTCAAGGACTTCCCTATCAACCCCGAGTACACCGTTCCCAAGGGTACGATGCTGATTCCGTCGATCTGGCCGTCGCTCCACGACGCCGAGGTCTACCCGGAGCCCGACTCGTTCATCCCGGAGCGCTGGCTCGCCGACGGCAAGCCCATCGACGACCCCAACCCCAAGAACTACATGGTTTTCGGCGCTGGCGCACACAAGGTCTGTCTGTCCTCGCTGCGAACGTTTGCGCCGCACCGCACTGCGCCCTCCCCTCATTCTTTGGCGATTCTGACCCTCCTCACTCGTATCTCTACGCACAGTGCATCGGGTACGAGTACGTGTACATGTTCATGATCGCCGCGGTCGGCCACGCGGCCATCACGATGGACTGGGAGCACGAGGTCACCCCCGACACCGGCAAGCTCCAAGTGATCGCAACCCTTTTCCCCAAGGTGAGTCGAGCGGCGTCGACCTGTCTTTGTGCCGCAAGACCCGATGACTGACGCCGCCTTTTTTTCCACTTGCCCAGGACGGCCTGCGGCTCAAGGTACGTCGCCTCAACTCTTGCAGCAGACTCACCGCAACCTGCCGGCGACTGACGCCCGCCTTCCTGCTTCTTTGCAGTTCACGCCCCGCGAGTAAGAGCCGGGGCTTTTCTCGGCACGCTGGCCTCTCGACTCTGCCGCCCACTTGGCGCGCTAGATCGCGTACAGCCTGCTACCACCCTGCATCTTTCCTCCTGCACTTACCCCATCTGTCGCATTTTCACTCTCCCTTTCTCTTAGAGTCCTCGGCTCTCGCGGATATCCCATGCTTCTCTCGCTCGCTCGCAGCTTGCCCGCCGCGCGTGCCGCGCGCCATCCCGTCTGCTCTGTTTGAGGAGATGGGGTCGAAAGACCGCTCATGTAGAAAGTGAACGTCTATGGAGGAGAGCGGGCGGCAATACAGCGGAGTCATCGGTGTCGAGGTGCAGAGCGAGCGTCAAGATGATCAAAGGGGACCGGGGCGACGAGAAGGCCGTCGCCGGGCGGGGGGAGAGCAAGAGTGCGGGGAAATCAGGGCAAGGCGCCGGCGCTCTCGATGAAAGGTTGCTTGAGGACGGCTCTGAAGGGCAGGATCCGGGCGTGAGGCACGATGGATGCGATGGGAATAGGTGGGCGCCAGATCGAGGCGCTGAGGGCGGCGACGGATCGGAGGGAGACCAGCGTCAGCATCGACGTTTTGGGGAGGAGTGAAGGACAGAGCAGCAGGCTACTAACTTGCATGTAAGTCTTTGGACAACAACAGGTCACACACAAGTGCGGAGTGGTGGTGGGTGGGAGCGAGGTCCCTGGTGCAAGGTGGTGAGAAGAGGCGAGGCGGACGGTTGTTGCCCACAAGAATGCCGAAGCTGTACCCTAGATGTTCTCGCCCAACAGGGAGCGAATCTTGGCCGTGACGCTGGTCGGGAACAGCCGCTCCTCCATGCGCTCGCACAGACGCAGCGCACGCTCGTGCTCGCCAGCGGCCATCTCGGCACGGACCATGGCCTCGTACGTCGATGGCTCGCGGTGGACGACGCCAGACGGGGCGGCGGCCGGTCCTCGACCCTTGCGGTTCTGCAACCCATGGGGCGCGGCGATGCCTGGAAGAGATGCCGAAGACAGGGGCGAAGGGGGGATGAGTCGTCATACTCGCGCGCCAAAGTAAGGTAAGCAGAAAGCATGACTGAGAGCGCACCCATGGGCGGGTCTGTCATCGACTCGAACAGCTCGCGCGCTTTTTCGATGCTGCCCTCGGTCGCGAGAGCCCTGATCAGGACGTTTTGGATGTAGGTCGTCGTCTGCAGGCCCGAGGCGTTAAGCCGTTCGGTGTACTCGGCGAGCAGGTCGAAGCGGCGGTGAATCAGGATGACGTTGAGAATAGCCTCCCAGCAGACGGCGTCGGGCAGGCCCTTCTGGCCGAACGCCGCGTCGGGCGCGTTATGCTCGGCGATCGTGTTGAACACCTGGAGCGCCGTGTCGAGGTCTAAAGAGAGTTATTCGTTGGTCAGTCTTTTGTCTGCGCATCAAGGTAGAGCACATGCGCCAGGGTGAGGAGGATGATACGGACCCTTGTTGGCGGCGCCGTGGCAGTTGATCAGCGTCGCCCAGTGGAGGCCTTCGACGCGGGCGTCGGCGTGCGGATTCTTCTTGAGCGTGTCAAATACCTTGTGCATGGCGCGCAGGTCGAGCGGTTCGATCGTGCCAAAAGCCTGCATCAGGATGTTGTACGTGTGTGACGAGGGCTGAACCTTTTCCGCAACGAGCCGGTCGTAGTAATGCAGGACGCGCGCGCGATCGGGCTGGGTGAGAGTGAAGTACTGCATCATGGTGCTGAGCGAAGGAGCGAGGCAGAGCAAGGGTCAGCGTTGGTCGACGATTCTGGCGGGCAGAGTTGAGGGAAGCACACATACTTGAACGGCGGGACGCGGGCCTTGAACTTCGGCCGGACGCACATCTCGTTGAAGTACTTGATGGCATTTTCGGGATCGCCGGTGCGGCAGAAGGCGTTCTGTCAAGGAGCGGGCCGGTGAGCAGGTCAGCGCGAAGGACGCTCTCGGGACGCGGCAGAGGGCAGCGGGGCGACTGACGACGATGGTACCGTAAGTGACGGTCGACGGCTGCAGGCCCTTCTTCCGCATCTCGTGGAACAGGCCGATGGCCTCCTCCGATTTGCGCGCCTTAGACAGCGATGAGATGACCGTATTGTAGAAAAAGAGGTTGGGCTCGACGCCGAGCGAGACGGCCTCTTGGAACAAGAGCCGCGCGACGGCGGCGTCGTCCGTCGTGTCCTTGGCCGCGTTGACGAGGGCCGAGTATGCGTCGGAGCTTGGGGCTCTCTCGGCGTTGATGATGTTCATGCGGTGGAAGTTGGCGCGGTCCATGATACCGCAGTGCGAAAAGGCAATGATGGCCTGGTTCTCGATCGCGAGCCAAGGCCTGACGGCGTCGTCCGGCTTTTGCTGGATGGAGGTGTCGTTAAGCAGGACGAGATGGGCAAGCTCGAGGACCTCTGCTGCAAGCTCAGGCTGGCGCGCGCGGCCGAGACCGCCGACGAGGTTGGCGAGCGCTTTGCTTGGCGGGACCGTGCCCTTCTGCATCCCTCGCTTGAGGGCGTGGTAGCAGTCGAGGGCCGACTTCTGATGGGGCTGCCGCAGCATGTGGGCTTCGACGGCGGCCGCGAGTCCGAGGTCGACCTGGTACCGGAACGCGCCCACAGGCTCGGAAGCAGGCTGGTCCGAAGGGGCGGCGGCGGCGAGGTCGTCCAGGGACGTCGGTGGAGCCAGCAGCACATCGTCAAGGCTGCTGGGAGGAGTCTCAGTCGTGACAGAGGACGCGGTCGTCGCCGAGAAAGCCTGCACGTCGTCAACTTCAGCCTGCGAGGCGACCTCGGTGGCGGTCCCAGCAAGCGACTCGTCGTACAACGCGGCGCTGGGGTTTTGAGCGGCAGCGGCGTCGACGGCCGGCGCGGGCTGGACTGGCGCCGGTGGGTTGTCGAGCTCGTATCGGTGTTGCTGGATGGTCTGCGCGTCGGCAACCAAGGCGGCGGTCGACTCGCTCAGGCCGAGCGCGCCCTGGCTCTCGAGTTGGGCCTGCTCGAACAGGTGAAGGACCCGCTCGGAAATCTGCTCGCCCGAGAGCTCGGTAGCAAGGCCGACCGCGCGGCCCATACCGGCGATGAGGCCGACGAGCTGCAGTCGCTCTGTGACGTTGTAAGGAAGCGGTTTGGCGTGCGGCGTCGTGAGCCAGAACAAGATGGACTCGAAGAAGAAGCTGTGGAACGTGATGGCCGCGAGCGGGTCCTCGACGTTCTCCTGGCCGGACCGGAGCGCACGCAGGTATACGTCCTGAAGCTCGTCAATGCGCTCGTGCTCGACAAGCAGGCGCAGGAGCGGGTCGGCAATGACGGCCGGGTACAGGTAGCGGGACTGCTCGTGTCGGTCGCAGCGAGCGACGAACTCGAAAATTCGGTCCAAGCGCGAGTTGACATCCTCCGACGTGGCCTCGGGCTCCTGAGCAGCGGAGAGATGCATGCTGACGGCCTCGGCCAACTCGAGCGGTCGCAGGTGGTAGCCGGCAGGCGGATGAGCGGTGAATCTGCGAGGCGAGGGGTGGGGAGTGGATTGGAGTCAAGACAACGGGACAAGCAGCAAGCGAGACGCGAAGGGAGCGAACTGACCGATCAAAAACGTGGTCGTAGGTGGCGAGGTCCCTTGTCTTGGACGCGTGGGCGAGCAGGTAGATGTAGGCCATAGGCTCCATCGGCGGCAACGCGCTGTCCGAGATGGCGACGCGGTCGAACCATTCGAGCGCAGAGGCGAGGTCGTCGCTGGCGAGGAAGCCCTTGATGACGGCGGTGAACGTGGACGGCTGGACGGCAGGCGGGGGAACCGCATCCCCGGCCGGAGTCGGGTGGATGAGGGCATCGACGATGGCGACAGCGGCGGCAGAGTCGGAGTTGCGGAAGTGGCCGGCGATCATGGCGTTCCAAGGGGCGATGCGAATTTCGTCGACATCACTGTTGAGAAGAACGTCCGTGAGGGATAAAGAGGTAAGAAGAGTCAGAAAAGCTCGAAAGTCCGGCAAGCGTTCGACACGAAGGTATGCTTACGCACAGGGTGTCTCCGGGCAGCGAAACGAGGCCCTCGTTCTCGGCCGAGCGGAAGCCGTCAAAAACGGTCTCGGCGTCCTGCATGCGGCCGGCGCGGTCGTACGACGCGATGAGGCCCGCGAACGTCTGGTACGTAAAGGCGAGGCCCGACTGCTCCCGCTGCGTGTCCACCGCATTCTTGAGGTGGGTGAAAACGGCGAGCGCGCTGGACGCCGGTCGGGATGACGTCGCACATGCGGCGAGCAGGGCGTCGTACGTCTCTATTGGGAGCCGCTTTGACGTGAGTGTGGGGAACGTCGTCGCGCTCTTGAAGAGCGAGAAGGCGCGGAAAAAGGCGTCCTCCTTGTGGATGCGCTCGAGCGGCTTCTGGCTGGCGAACAGATACGTCGGCGGCGGCGGAAGCAAATTGGTCCGCTGGCCCTCGCCCTCGTCATTCGTCGTGCGGATAAAGTCCTCGTCGATGGCGGCAAACTCGGCCGTCTCGGCGATCTCGATCTGGCGCTCGCACAGCACGCGAATCATGACGGCGTAGCTCTCGACGTTGGGCGGGATGCCCTTGCGCAGCATCTTCGACCAGGCTTCCGTGATCTCTTCGACGGGCGCGCCGGGCGGACGAGCGGCGGCGAGCATCTTGAGCGTCGCGTTGAACGACGAGGTGGATTGTGTCGGCAAGCGGGCGTGGCCGGGCAAAGGTACAACACCGGGCATATGAACGTAGGACCGCGTCGTCTCGAGCAGCTCGGGGATCGAGCCGTAGTCGTGAGCCTCGCGCAGGTCGTCGAGGTGCGCTTCCTCAGCCGGGTCGACGTAACCTGCGGGTAGGCTCTGCGGCAGCACGGGTTCGGGCTCGGACGGCTCGTAGAGGTCGAAGGCGGAGTCCTCTGTCAATGGCTCCAGCGACAAGGATCGCGTCGTCAGAGGCAGCTCGGGGGTCGAGCAAGAGACCTGGACCTCGCGCAAGCTGTCAAGGTTTGAGTCCTCGGCTGAATCACTGAGGCCTGAGAGCGGAATCTGCGGCAGCACCGGCTCGGGCTTCGACGCCTCGTGAAAGTCGAAGACGAAGTCCTCTGCCGGTGGCTCGACCGATGTCGACGTGTAGCGCCTGCTGCGCTCCGCCATCAAGGGACGCATGCGAGCCCTCTGTGCGCTCTGCTCGTCCTGTAAGCGAAGCGTGCGTGTCGGGCGGATGACCTTGAGATCGTCGGCCTGCATGCGGACGTGTGCCGGCCGGGCGTCGGTAGGCTTGCTTGGGGAGCGTAGCCGTGACCGGTGAAGGGCGAGCGCGGCTTGAACGTCCTGATCGTCCTCCTCGAGGAGCGAGTTGGAGATGTCGGCCGCCGTCGGCGCAGACGAGATGAAGGCCCGGGCGTGGCCCTGGATTCGGGGATCGATTAAGGAGGGGAAGTGAATAGAGTCAAGAGGGGCCACATGAGGCGAGGTCAGCGCTGCGCCCAGCTAGCTCCAAGGAGCTCCTGGGCAAGCGTCCGAGGGACATGCAACGAACCGTGTAGCCGTAGTGACCGGTCCCTGCCTTGGACCTGCCGGCTCCGGCTCCCCCGCCGCCCCCTCGGTACGGCGCCCAGCTGCCGAACGCAAGCTGATTGCCGGCGCTCTCGCCCGTCTTAGTGAGAGCGCCGCCGCCGACGAGGAAGCTGTTGCTCGTGAACGGGCCACCACCGCCGATGATAGGGTTGCCTGTCGCAAAGCCGGCGCCGGACGAGGTAAAGGTGACGCTGGGGCCGGCCGCCGAGCCTGCTGCCGAGGCCGATCCCGAAGTCGAGGCCGGGTTGATGAGGCGCGAGACCGACGAGGTGAGCGTCCGGAGGTGGTGTGGGACCTTGGGCAGGATGAGCATCGTGGCCGGTCGCGCGGTGGGGTAGTTGGTCTTGAGACGGAGGGTGGCCCTTAGGCGGCGTGCAAGTCGGCGAACGCTCCAGCCAGACCCGGGCAGAGATCTTGACGAGGGGCTTGGGGAGAGTGGTGAGGAAGTGAGGTCAAGGTGGACGAGAGCGAGCTCGAGCTGCAAACGGAGGCCAGGGCAGGCTCGGTCGGCCACCCGCCCGCCCGGGAGCTTGCTGGCGTCCGCGCCCGCCAAAATTCCCTCCGTCGTCGGCGGCGTTTGCCGAGGCGCTCTGCTGCTCCGTCCGACCTTGCCCGATCCCCCGCAGCCCACGGTTGCGCTCAAGTCATAATGATGCAGCATGATGCCGTTGCGCGCGACACTTTGCATGAAGCCTTGTGGTGCACAGTGGGCGCGGAAGGTCGTGTGCCGCATGCAGAGATCGCCCAAAGAAGGTGGCGCTACCACGGTGAATCGCTCACCGTCGCAGGCAGCTGCTGCCGGCGCACAAGCCCGTCGCCTTCGTTTTCCCCCTCCTCGTCTGACTCGTCGTCAGCCTCGTCCTCTTCTGCGCTCTCCTCGGTGTTATCCTCAGACTCATTCTCCTCCGACTCGTCCGACCCGTCCTCGCTCTCGTCCTCCTCGCTGGAGAGGCAAGCATCGATGCGAGGCAGGGTCAGCGGTCTGGTCTGTTGAGGCGTCGCGCGGCGGTCGGGCGAAACGGCGGGAGGCAACGCACCTGGTGCTCTCGTAAAACTTATCTAGATCGACAAACGCCCTCTTGCCGGCGGCTGCGCTGGGCGTGGTCGCCCTACTATTTCCACTGGCGGGACTGGCGCTGGTCGGGCCGAGCCGGCTGTCGCTCCCAAAGCCCTTGAGCGACGACGCGGGAATCGACGTGGTGCCCCCCGGTGCGTACGAGGGCTGTGCGGGCACCGGCGGCGGTTCGCGCAGGGTCGAATCGGTCCCTTGCTCCTGCCAGTCGGGTAAGGGGGTGTACTTAGGCAAGAAGTGAGGCTGTGTGAGGAGGGAAAAGGTGCCAAACTCGGCGGGAGCCGCTGCGCACGAGGAACAGGGGGTCGTCAGCCGTAGGACGGGGATGAGCCGGACAACTAAAACGCCGACCGATATCGCAGCACAAAAGGGGGACGAAGACGAGAGACGCACGTCGTTTGGCGTCGACTGCGGCGGCCGGCGTCTGACTTTTGCCGAGGACCAGGTTGATCTGCTCGCGTCTCAGTACGACGCCTCCAACGTCCCGCGTCCCGTCCTCGGCATCCTCGTCGTCCCCCGCATTCTGGTCGATGAGGCCACGGACGAGCCCGCGCAGGAAGCGCGCGCGGTCGCGGACGTCGTACGAGGCGTCGTAGCGGGCGAGCAGAAACAGGTGGCGGGCGAGCAGAAGCAGCTGGGGAGGCGCTTGAAGAGTCGGCAGTGAAAGCAACTTGGTGACGAGGGTCAGCAGCGCCAGCTTGACCTCAGTTTGCTGGTGTAGAATCAAGCGCGGGGTCGAGTCAGCGCCGGACAGAGCGAAGCTTAGCGCAAGAAGGCGGGAAGCGAAACAGGTGGGGGGACGAACCTCCCGCGCGAATCCTTTCACCCCAATTCGCAACACCTCGAATCCCACGAGGCCGCCCTCGCCCGGATACTCGCCGACGAGGCCGAGCACGCACGCCCGTGCCGGTGGGCTGCGGATACCCTCGAGCTTGCTGGCGAGGCGGGTGACGAGTCGAGCCGCCGACTGCATCGAGCTCAGCCCGTTGGTTGGCTGGGCCACGATGAGGTCTCGTAGGACGATGATGGATGCGGTAATTGTCGAGTCTGAAACGCAGGGCAGTCGTGCGGACCTTATTGTGTCAGCGGTTGATTTACAAGGTCAAAGGCCAAGGACTCTCCGCATAGTGAGGTACGCACCTCGGCCCCGCCGGAGCAGCTTGAGGAGCGTGGTCGTCACGCGATCTCGGCCTCCTGGTTGCCGTCGCGCACACACGCCGAGAGCCGAGATCGCCGCAGTTGAGATGGCTTCGGCCGGGTTGCGCTCATAGAACTGGATCGGGAGCAACCGAGCAGTTTCCGTCAGCGGTCGCTAGACGCTACGCAACGGCGACAAAGGGAATAACTCACGGTGAGCTCCTCGATCACCTGCCCGACATTGGTCGCCGACACGAGCTCCTGAAGGACCCCGATTTTGGCGCACGCCTCAGCAGGGCCCTCCCCGCCGCTCAGCAGGAAAGCCCTCCACCGGCCCTCGCCTTCGCTCTCGTCATCAAAGACGTCCGGCCGCTCCCTCGCAAGCTGGACGCAGCACCGCAGGAGCGCGAGCCGCACGCCGGCATCGAAGTGGTGCAGGAGCTTGAGCAGCGGCGGCGCGAGGTGCGGCAGAGGTGTCGGCGGAGGGGGCGAGAGCAGGTGGTGCAAGCGGGCGACCGACAGCAGCACTGCCGGCGAGGGCGAGCAAAGCAACGCTCCCGTCGCCGAGAGGAGCAAAACGAGGTCCTCGTCCGGATCAGAGCCGTCGTCGTCAACGTCGGCCGAGGGCCGCTCGAGCATCGTGCGCGCATACCGGCCGAGGACGTCTATCAGCACAACCTGCGTCCACTCGTCAGCCTCGACGAGGAGCGCGCAGTACCGTCGAAACTGCGGGTGGAGGATGTCTAGCCGGTGCGGGCAGAGCTCCATGAGCGCCGTCAGGGCCGCACCGAGGGGGATCGTTGACGAGTCGGCCAGCAGCGCCGTCAGGATCGGCAGCAGTGTCGTGTAGTGCGCCGTATCGGTGCCGTAAAGCTTGGGGATCGCGAGCGCCGCCGCCTTGCGGACGTGCGGGTTGGGGTCGCTCGCGCCCTTCTTGACGGCCATCTCGACGACGCCGCCGACCATCGGCACCCGGATCCCACTCAGGACCCGGATCGCCATGCTGCGGATGAGCGGGTTGGGGTCGTTGAGGTCCTTCTGAAAGGTGTTAATGCAAAGGAGCGCCAGGTCGGGCTCCGACTCGGCATGGCGCAAGATGTAGATGTAGACGAGCTTGCGGAGCTCTAGCGTCGGGGTCGACACGAGCTTGATCACGTGCGGGAAGAAAGAAGCGACTGGGTGGGCCTTGGAAATGAGCTGCGAGCGTGCAGCGGCCCCGGGGGGGGTCGAGCCTCATCAGCATTCGAGCCAGCCGGGAGACGACTGCGATGAGGCGCAAACCAGAGCGGACGCACCGCTATCAAACGCTTCATTCCCTCGATCTTCTCTCGATCATGGCTGCTTTCGAGCAGCTTGAGGATGTGCTTGCGCTGGTCCTCGGTCGTGTCGAACAGGTCCCTCGCCGAGCCAGCAAACGTCAGGTTGCGGGTGCCCTCCTGCGCGAGCGAAGCCGGTCAGATAGGTCATCAGATGATGGTTGTTGCGAAAGCTGAGAACGCACATTGATGTTCTCGCTGATCCTCTGACCCAGTCGGGAGAGGGAATCCATCGGGCGGAAGGCAGGCGGCCAGGCGACGAGGGCGCCGGGGCTGTGAGGTGGGGGCAGGTCGAGGCGTCAGCTCGCTGCCGGCATATTGCAAAGCTGACCAACCCTCAGCAGCAGCAGCGTGTTGAGAGAAGCCCAAGGTCGTCCCCTCGTCTCTGCTCGGAAGGAACGCACCTGGTCAGGTCACAGGTGGCGGGGGCGGCTGAAACGGGGGACGAGGCAAGTCGACCGCGAGAGATGGTCCAGATGGAGCTGCTGGCTAGACAGAGTGTGGGGATGGGGCCTCCTGCGCCGAGACGAAAGCAGTCACGAGTCACGAGGCTCCGATGTCAGGACTGGAGTAGCCACGTGTCTCGGCGCGTCGAGAGACTGCTCACGAAGGGGTCGAGTGGCAAGTGCTGAGTGAGGTGAGGGCTCAAGGTGAGCCGGCGCTCTTGTCCGGCGCCGACGACGCGAATGTCCCGCGCGTACGACTTGGTACGACCGTCGACAGGGGCACGTGCCCCGCCACACGCTTCCCTCGCAAGGCAAGAGGGCTTCCAACGAGACAAGCTGGCGAGGAGAGGCTTCCGAAGAAGACCACTCGGAAAGGGTGCTTGAGTGCCAGCTATCCATCGAAATCGTGCATCTATGACGCTCTCCAACGTTCTAGCGGTAACCTGCCGCCCCTTCCCTCGAGCACTTCTCCGAGCACACGGCTGCCCTTGGGCGCTCTCAGACCGTCAGGTGCTTGATGAGGAACGCCAGCGCCGGCTCGGTGACGTCGGTCCACCACTGTCCACCCTCCTCGTTCAGAGCACCTCCCTGGAACGGAGGGACAGAGGGTCAGGCCTTGCGGCGCAAGGATCAAGTGAACGAGAAAGGTGGGACAGACCTTGCGATCAAAGCAGTGACCGCCGCTGTTGGCTCGGCCGGCCGCGACCTCGACGCCGAGCGCCTTGAGCTTCTCGGCAAACTTCCACGACTGAGTCGAGGCGACCGTAAGGTCAAATTGGGGGACAGCGAGAAACGTCTGTGTTCGCGAGCGCAGGCCGGCACGTAAGCGCCTGCCATGCAAAAGGGGACGGGGTGATCATGGTACAAAAGAAAGAGGACGGACCGGAGGGTATGCAGAGGTAGCCAGATGTAGCGGCGAGCGCTGCTTGCGGGCATCGGCCGTGTCTTCTGGCAGAAGGAAGGCGGCCAATGACTCGGATGCAAAGACGGCCTTGCGCCACGCCGTTCTCGGGTCGGGGTGCTCCCAGCTTTCTCATACAATGAGGGGCGCAGATAACTTGTCAGCGCGTGTAGCGGGCTAGGAAGGGCCATCTCGGATGAAAGCCAGCTGGACGCACTCTGGCGTCGTGGCGGCCTTGGTGCCGTCCGACCAAACGCGGTTGATGTATTCAGCCTCCTCTTTCGAGTAGCCTAGCAGCAGGTCTTCCTTGCTGCCGGCGGCGAGGGTCGTCAAGTCGCTCAGGCCATAGAACGGGACGACCGCCCGCGGGGGTGGGGTCGTGGTGATCCCCTGGACCGGGCGCCGTCAGTGATGTCGGTGAAAGATCAGATCAGAGAGAGGAGGGAAAAAAGAAGAAGACTCACGAGCATCAGGGACAGGTACCCGCCGGCGCTGTCGCCCATGACACCGATCGAGCTGCCGTTGACGACGACATCGCCCTCACCGTCCGCGAGCAGGCCATTGAGCTCGTCCCGAATCCACGTAAAGGCGGCCAGGACGTCGGCGTTGCAATCATCCAGGTTGGCGCTTTGGGGTTTCTCGGCAGTAACAAGGCGTCAGCAGATGGGGTCAATGCGGGTCTGACTGAGCTTTGAGCTTGAGAAGATGAGGCGAGGCTCACTGAGGCAGCTAGGGCGACAACGCGTCCAACAAGACGAGGCAGGCTCGGTCAGCTCCGAAGGGCGTGTAGCCTGCAGCGAGCGGCAGGATGGCAACTGCGGGATCTCACGAGCCTATACTCGACGTCGACAATTGCGAGACCGCGCGCGAGCAGGTAATCGACCTGAGCCGGCGGCTGCTGGCGCCTGCAGCCGGTGATGAAGCCTTTACCGGCGAAGTCAGGGATCAGGGCGTCGAGCTGATCAGCTCAGAGCGCGTCGCTCTAGCTTCGGGCGGGACGACGAGCGCGCTCTCACCCCCGCCGTGGATGACCATGACTGGTTAATCAGGCCCCAGGGCCGTCAGCTGGGGCTTCTCTACAGCTCAGCAGCGAGAGGCGACCAGGGTTGAAGGCGCACCAACAGGGTACCCGGTTGCGGGCCGAGCGGCCGTCGCCGGCGGGAGATGGACATCGGCGTAACAGCCCCCACCGACTACGCCCACATGGGCCATGTAGAGGAACGTCTTTATCGGCAGACCGTAGGTGTAGGTCTCGCAAGGAAAGGGAAAAGAGGACATGCTGCGAAGTGAGAGAAGCGGAAGGGGAAGGTTGGGGGGACGAGGGTGAGGGGACGCCACGTGCGAGAAGATCCAACCGCCTTTGTATGTGCGGCGTGGTCGGCGGAGATCTCCTGACGGTGCTCGGTCGTCGGCTTGACGAATCAGCGCGACTCGTTGGACGTCCCAGACGAGCCTAAGGAGGGCTTACCAGCCGGCTCAGAGATCTCGTTGAAGATCGTTGATGACGAGAGGACGGGCCATCACTGACTGCCGATGCCCTTTCGCCGGCGTCGGGCCGCGCAGACGACTCCCCCCTTTCCCCGATGCGTACTCGGCGCGAGGGGCACGCGCAGGTCGCCAGTACGGAGAGAAAGTGGTCATTCTGATCGTGCATCGTCGCAAGGCGTCATACGGGCGAAGGGTCAAATTTGAATTAGTGTATTGGGGGGTTAGAGGGAGCAGATGAAAAGCAAGGGGAGGGGTTGAAAAAAAAAAGGGGAGCCGCGCGCAACGTCGCTAGTCTGACATCTCCGAGTACTCGGGCAGGACGAGCGACTGGCCGCTGCAATACGGACTGCGAGACACAAGGAGGTCGTCAGTCGACACTCACGTGCGAAGCGCCAATCAAGGGACCGTGCGGCCGCACCTCGCAATCGTGATCGGCGAGCGACACAGCGTGGCGATCATCAGGCGCTCATCCTCGACGCCGGTCTGCTGGAAGAAGACGTCGAGGACCAGCTCGTGCTTGAAGATGAGTCCAAGTGTCTTGCCGGTGTGATACAGGGTCGTGGGCTTGAGGAAGTGGTCATCGGGCTGGTGAAAGGGTGTCGCCGGGGGGGGCGTCAGATCAGCGACCGTTCGGAAAGAGCAGAACGCGCCATGGGACAGACCACTCACCAGAGTCCCACTGTCGCTGAAACTCCAACCCTCGTCATCAGCAAGGCCGTGTCCTGAGTCACCGTGGTAAAGGAGCTCAGCGAGGTGGTTCTTTTTGGCCTGCTGGGGAAAGTCGGCGCCTGCCCAGCCATCAAGATAGCCCCCGCGAAGCAGGATGCGTTTCGGACAGAGCCTCGTGAGAGCCCCTCCCCGTTTGGATCGGTTGACGACCGTCTGGTTGATGTAGAGCTGCAGACCGAAGACGGTCAGGTTGCGGGGTGGCGAGAAGAGGTCGAGTCGTAGGGCGAAAGAGCCACCGATGACGAGGCGCTGTAAGCAAAACGCGTGCGAGAGGGGTCAGGGCCAGCGGGATGCAGTAAGTGGACGGACGGGTGAGGCATACCTCAGCGGTGATGGACAAACGATGCGCGCCCGACCAGTATTGAGTAGAGGTGATGACAATCTCGAAGCGGGCGTCTGCACAGGAAAGATGAAAGTTTGAGCGAACGTATAAACGGCGAACGGAGCGACACGCCGCCAGACAGACGCACCTTCCTCATAGCCCTCGGGAATGCCGACGAGGATGACCTTCCGTTCGTCGGTCAACGAAGGCTTGAGCAAGGTCCCTGAGCCTGGGATGGAAGCCTTGACGGTGTAGCGCAAGCGGCCGAACTGACTAGAGCGGACGGTCGGCATGGTCGTGGCCGGCAGCGCGAGGCTGAACTCAAAGCTGTGGCGGCGTGTAACGGAGGATGTCAGAGGTCAAGGCAGAGGCACTTCGAACGCAAAAGAAAGAGCCGACCTGTTGACGCCTCGCTCCAGCTCGACGCGCTTGCTGCCGCTTGAGCGAGCGAGTGACAGCGTCTGGCGAAGCGTCTCAAACTCCTCCGAATGACCCGACGGAAAACCGACGCGCTGACGGCCCGTCAGGGAGATGCGCACGTCGTCCACGACGCAACGCTCGAGGGAGACGACGTTGACCAGGCCCCGTACGGTGCCCTGCCGAGCAAGTGTGCGAGCAAGAAGTCAATGACCCTTTCAGAGCAGGTAGAGACCATAAGATTGGAGAGAGAAACTCACCCCGGTGGCCTCCTTGGCGGCGGTGTCTCGCTCGGGTTCGTCAAAGACTGTCGCTTGAACGAGCTGCTGCTGAGGGGGCCGAAGGAATACGATGCTCTCGGCAAGGGCGAGGTTGACGCTTGACTTGGCAACCTTGAGGGACGTAACGGCCGTGAGTAGATGAGGGAGGAAGGCCTTGGACGTTTCGAGAGGCCGGGCACGCTGAACGAAGCCGGAGGCACCATCGACCAAGGGCGGCGAGGGAAGGCGCTCGTAGGCCGGTGCAGCTGGCGACATTTCGAGCTGCCGGTGACGGTACAGGGAGATTCTGTCAAGAGCTGTGTTGAGCTGACCGTCAGCGAAGATCCTCGACCGCAACGTGTGGAGCGAAGCGGGAGGCTAGGGCTCACAGGGGCGAGGTAGGCGTGACTTGTTTGAGACGACTTTCTCCAGGGGGCGGGGCAAAAGGGGAAGGGAGGGGGGTTGGGGGAAGGTTGATCGGCGTTCGAGGCCATGTCCATGAGCTTTCAGAGATCTCGCAGGCTTAGGGTGAGAGGGGGACGGGAGGCGCAATGGGTCGCTCGAGTCAGTCCTTCGACATCTATGACTAAGAGGACCCGCACAGGCTTGAAACCGACTGACCTTCGCGCCGGCCTCGCCGTCGGCCATTTCCTGACGGGCGAGCCTGTAGATGGCGCAATGCGCGTCTGTTGGCTCAGAGCGGCGGTGGAGTGGGTGACACGACGGCTACTCGCGGATGACTCGACGCGCCGGACTCGACGGGTAGGGCATGTCCGACGCATTGGAAAGCAGAAATTGGGGCAGCGGCGGGATCGCTCCGGACTTTTTGGCAAAGCCGATCGAGGGAGATACAAGAGCAGCATGCATGCATGGGCTCGGCCCGCTCTCAGCAGACGGTTAGCACGCGTATGAGCATCGGGGTGAGCGGCCGATGGGCGGCAGCGAGTCAAATGTTGCACAAAGCAAGTACGACTACAGCCACTCGTCTCTCTGGTCACCGTACCGAGAATCCCACCCTAGAGTAGTTCAACATCGGCGATGAGCTGCGGTAAGCAGAGCAGTTGATGGGCGAAGAGGACGAGGTGGAGGGGTCCACAACGGAGCGTTGAAGAGGGGGGGGGTGCAGCGCTGACTCAGCGAGCAAGCGGACAGGGCTTCAGTTGCGGTTTGATAGTCAGAGCACGATTGACAGGCCCTTCCACCAGGTAAAGCCGAAGACGGCGGCAAGACCTCCAACGGCGAGGCCGAGCTCAAGCTGGGTGACGGCAAAGATCCAGAGCGTGCTGAGCGGGGGTGCCTGCGCGGGCGGACCGGACATGGTCCGTCGAAAGGTCGGTCCGTCAGCGAGCGGGTCGGCGCGTTGGCAGGGCAAAAAGGATGCGCGATCGCACCTGTCTGATGACGATCAGCCAGCCCGACTTGTTGAGCGTCCAGATGAGGCGTGAGCCGGCGAATACGCTCAGGCTCAGGAGCAGATACTGAGTGAGGCGGCGGGCGAGGTAGCGGTTGGCTGCGGCCGGAGAACGAGCGTCAGCCACACTACCGGTTGGACCGCACGCAGACTTCTCTAGACGCACAATAGTAGACAAAAAGCGAGAGGACTGGGACGCGATCAGAGCACGCAGGACCCGGTCAGCCTGGACGAGTCTTTCGCGAGAGGGTGCGCGCGCAGCAGCAGCAGCGGCGGCAGCGGGACGAGGGAGGGGAGACACGTACCTGGCACCGCCGTCGCCAACCGACCGAGCTCGTCCTTGACGCCAGGCTGCCGGCCGTACTGCTGGTGAATGAGGCTGCGCGAAGGAGGTCAGCCGGTCCCCTGCGAAGCGTAGCGGCGACAAGTTAGGAGGAGCAGGCTATGAAAGGAGGCGAGGGGGAGGGGCGGCGCAAACGCACATGTCCATGAGGAGGTAGCAGAAGCTGAATGGCACGACCTGTGCCAAGGGCGGAAGCGAGATCAGCAGTTTGGCTCGCCAGACTGCTTGCTCGAGCTATAGAGCGGACGTACCAGGATCGCGGCCTTGAAGATCTCGTCATCGTCGCCGGCCGCTGGCTGCTGGGCGCGCGCCGCCGCCTGGACCTCGTCGGCGCTCATGAAGACGGTCTCTGGGATGGCGTCAACGAGCTTGGGTCCGGGGACTTCAGGCACGTCGGACGGCGCGAGAGATCCGAGGGCCTCTCGGGCGAGAATCTCCTGTTCCTCTTGCGTGAGGTTGAGGTCGACCGGCTCGAGGTCGGGTGAGCTGCTGCTGCCGGGCAAGGAGGGGGTCGGGTCGACTGCCGCCGCCTTGGATCGGGTCTTGCGCGCCATCTCGTCGTCGTGGAAAGACTGGCCGGCTGGTAGTGTAGGTAGCGACAGTGTCTCTGCCTGGCGTGGGCTGCTGCGAGAGGGTCTTTGGGCTGTCGATGGCGTTGTTGCGGAGGGCGGAAGCCGCCGAGCTCGTTGCTCATCCGCTCGCCCGAGCACGCGCCCGCGGCGACAAGAGACCTCAGCCGACGGATGATAGCTCAGGATAGCTCGCACTTCCGACCACACCTTCCCTTCCTTCCTTGCCTGCTATACTGCACAACCGTGCAGGCTAGGATCTGCACTGACGATCCGAGGACAACCGCCCTTCAAAGTCGCCCCGTCAGCCCACATCTTTGGTCCGCCTGCGCCTCAACCTGACGACGACGGGATGAGCCGGAGTAGTAGCTCGCAGACCACCGAGGTCGACGGCGGCCGGCCGCAACCGCCCTCCCAGCAGGAGCAAGAGGACAGGCTCAAGGGCCTGGTCAGTCGGCATCGTCATTCTGATGCCTGCCTGTGACCAGAGCATTGACTGTCGCATCCCTCTCGACCGCTACCAGTCTGCTCGGATCATGCACTTCTCACCGTCGTGCGTCCCCCCGCGGCGCCATGTCGTGCCGCCCCACCCCCGGCGTCGTCCGGCAGGCATTGCCGACCGACCGACAGCTGATCCACCCCGATCTTTCTCCTTACCTTCCCGTCTGACTTTCAGGTGGTTCTCAGTGACGATGGGGACCGGCATCCCGTGCACGTTGATCTTCTCGTCGCCCTATCCGACCGTCGTCGAGCGCCTCAAGCCCGTGTCGACGGCGATCGGCATCCTCAATGTCGCGCTCTTCTGTGTCTTCACCGCCGTCTTCCTCACGCGATACATCCGCTGGCCGCACATTGCCCATCTCACGCTTGGTCACCCTCAGCATGTGCGTTGGCTCACATGTGTCGACGGACGCGTCCGACGACGAGCCCACGGCGGCGACGGGTGAAGAGGGCTGACGCGCAGCGCGCCCTCCCACTTCCTTCCGCGCCATCAGTCGCTCTTCTTGGGCACATGGCCGATGAGCAGCTTGACGTGCATCAGCGGCATCATAAACATCTCGATAGCTTACGACCTTGGCTTGTCCTGGCTCTGGGCCATGAGCGTCTGCTGGTGGATCACGGTGCGTCTCTCGACAGCAACGGTCACCTGCGCGCCTGCGCCTGTCGAGTCAAGCCGCCATTGCGCTGACGCCGCCAACGTTCGCGCCCTTCTGCAGGTCGCCATCAGTGCTGCGCTCGCCTTCACCGTACCCTTCATGTCCTAGTGAGTCGCCTTTCCTCGCATGGGGTTTCCCTCCCCTGACCCTCGCCGTTTCGCTCAATGACCTTGCCTCTCGACATTGCCTACTAGCACGACGCACCGCAATGTGCCCGAGGGCATCACGGCCTCGCTGATTCTCCCGATCGTCCCCTTGATCACCTGTCAGTCCCCCTTTGTTGCTGGATCTACCGCTCCTGGCGCGCTAGCTGACCCTTGTTTCCTTGGCCGCAGGCGCCGCCATCGGCGCGGTTCTCGCCGAGCACTTTACGCTCATCGACGCGCCTTACGCGATGCACATGTGGCTCTGCTGTGCGTCCCACCTTCTTCTGCGGCTGGATGTGTAGCCCTTACGACGACTGACATCTGAGCGCCTCCGACACTTCCCGCAGCGTACGCCGTCCTCGGCGTTGGCATCCTCGTCGCCATGATGATCCTGACGCTCTACTTACAGCGCCTCATCTTCCACCACATTCCGCCGAGTGCGTATCGGCTGCCTTTGCTTTGTCAACCCGTCAGGTATGCGCGCTGACGGTCCCCTTGGCACCTCGCAGACGAGACCATCATCTCGAGCTTTCTCCCGCTCGGCCCTTGTGCGTCTCTCTCTCGAGAGGCTGCTGCCTCGATGATCAGCCACGCTGACCGATCGCTGTGCCCTCTCCATTGTAGGCGGACTCGCAGGCTGTTCGTCCGCTCACCTTGCGCCTCGCAGGCAACCAGTAGCACCATGGCCTGACTTCCCGTGGCCTCTGCGCCTTGCCCCTCGCAGTCTCCATCCTCAAGCTCGGCGCGGTCGCTGTCAAGCTCTTCCCCATGTTTGCCGCTGACGGAGACGAGGGCATCCGGGCCGGACGAGAGGTGGCCGGCTGGGCGCTCTGGGGCGTCGGCGTCGGCGCAGGTCCGTCTGCCCGCTCTCCTCGATCTTCTCGTCCTTTGCTGACCCACACCCCCGGCTTCGACAGCGCTCTTGCTGTGGGCGCTCGGAGTGAGTCTTCGCTCTTGCTGCCCTAGTCGAACAGCCACCTCTCCCAGACTGACGCACGAATTCCAAACCCCCCCCCCCCCCTCAGATCTGGTTCATGTTTGTCGCGTGCGGTAGCTTGTGGGTCCGCTGGCGCGAGGGCAACCTGCCTTTCAACGTGCGTCGAGGCTCTCTTTTCTTTCTTTCGACCGGCCCTCGCCCTTCGCCGGCACTGACCTCTGCGTCTCGCTCGCCCGGCCGCTCAGATGGGCTGGTGGGCGCTCGTCTTCCCTCTCGCCTCGATGGACCTGTCGACGCTCCTCATCGGCAAGGAGCTCGACAGCCCGGCGTTCAACGTCATGGGCTCGTTGTTCACGCTCGCCGTCGTGATGCTCTGGGTGCGTCTTCACCCTTGGTCTTGCTCACTGGCTCGCCTCATCTGCTGACATTCTTCAAGCCCTTGCCTCACAGCTCACCGTGTCGGTGCCGACCATCCGCGGCGCTCTCAGCGGTAATCGGCGCGTGTTTGCAGCGCCGTGCCTCGCCCAGCTGCGGGTTGATAAGGGGACAGTGACGCCCAACCCCTCGCTGGCTGAGCAGGCTAGCGATCGCGCTACCATCGAGCGCGGGGCAGAGATGACGGACGACCAGGTGCTCAACCGCGCGGCGGCAGCGGCGCCGGACAAGTCTGAGCGGCTGTTGCCCGAGAAGGATCTTGGCGAGCTGCTCGACGCCGATGCGGGCAGGCACTGACGTCGTGCGCTTTCGACAGAGGCGGGTGATCTAGATGGCTACGTGTTGTTCCCCCCCCTCCCTCTCTCGCAGGAGACCCCCGCGCCGCCCGGTTTCAGTCTCATGCGCATCCGGTGATCAGCCGCTGCTGCTGCCGGCGGCAGCGTCCTCCTCCTCGGCCCGCCACTTGGCGTACGTCTCGTTGGCCTTTTTCTGGGCCTCGACCGCCTTTGCGAGCTTCTTGGCCTGGCCCTTGGTGAGCTCGGCTCCCTCGGCGTCCTTGGTCGGCACGCCCTGGTCGTCCCACGCCGTGTACGTGCCCTCGGCCACGTTGGGCGCGCGGAACAGCTCGGACGCGGGGACGCTCGCCTTGGCCATCTTGTCGAGCAGCGCCTGGCGCGCCGCCGCCTTCTTGGCGCCCGCCTCGGCCGCCTTTTGCGCCGCGAGCGCGAGCTTGGTCTCGCGCGCCTCGACCAGCGTCTCGGCCGGGACGAGCTTGACGAGCGCGCGACCGTCTGGGGAAAGCACAAGGTGCAGGCAGGACGATCGATTGAAAATCAGATGGCCCGTCCTCTGGACGCCGCAGTCCTGAGATGCAGGAGCGAGGGAAAGCAAGAGCACGCACCGGCCTGATCGTCGAGCGCGACGCCGAGCTCGGCCATCTCATAGTCGCGCAGGCGGTCCGTCAGCGCGAGGATCTCCTTCGGGTCGGCCTTTGCGATCGCGAGCCGGCGGACCTCGTCTCGGAAGGCCGAGAGCGCGCGCAGGTACGGCATCAGGACCGTCTCGGTCTGCGCGCGCGCGAGCGAGGGTACCATGGCACCACGAGGTCAGCCAGGCGTCAGGGGGAGCGCTCCCAAGGTGGAAGCGGGCAAAACAGACGCACGTCGGCTGCAGCGGCACCGTCCTCCTTGCTGCCCCAGCCGAGCTCGGCCTTCTGCCCCTCCCCGAGCCCAAACATGCGGAGCATGCGCCCGATCCACTCGGCCGCGGCGGTGGCGGCGCCGAGGTTGGACCGGTTGAGGCGGAGGTACGAGCTCGTCTTGCCCGTCAGGTCGGTCAGGACCTGGATCGCCGTCGGGGTGTCGAACGAGTCGCACAGGGCCGCGCGGAACGCCGCCTGGGCCGTCTTGAGGCTGTCGAACGCACGCGCATCCAAGGGAAAAAGGTCAGCTTCGAGCCAACGGTCGCCGACACAGGCGGTTGGGGAGCAGAGGGCGCGCGCGCGCGCCCGAGACGCACTCGGCCGTCAGCTGCTTCTCCTCCTCGTCGTAGTGGTGCTTGCCGTCAAACGCCTCGCCGGTCGCCTCGGCCTGCGAGATGCGGGCCTTGATGATGGTGAAGAAGTTCTGGCGGTCGCGAGGGCGGGGAGGGAGAGCGAAGGGTCGGGTCAGCGTTTGGAGCAGGACGGCGGGGCGCGCAAAGGAAGGCGGGGAGGCGGGCCGAACGTTGAACGTGCTCTCGATGCTCTTGACCTGGTCCATCGCCGCGTGCTTGAAGTCCATCTTTGCGTTCCACACGGTCAGCAGGAAGGCGAGCCTGAGCTGCCGGGCCGAGTTCTTCTCGAGCGCCTCGCCGATCGTGATGAAGTTCTTGAGCGACTTTGACATCTTGAGGCCCTCGATGTGGAGGTGGCCGGTGTGGAAAAAGTAGTTGACCCACTGCCGGCAGCCGTGGAACGCCTCGGACTGGGCCACCTCGTTGTCGTGGTGGGGGAACTGGAGGTCGATCCCGCCAGAGTGGATGTCCATCCCGGCCCCGAGGACCGCGGTCGCCATGACCGAGCACTCGATGTGCCACCCTGGCCGGCCGTCGCCCCACGGCGAGGGCCAGAATGGCTCGCCGGGCTTGGATCCCTTCCACAAGGCAAAGTCGGACGGCGACCGCTTAGAGAACTGCGAGCCGAGCGAGCCTGCAGCGAGAAAAGGAGAGTGGAAGGGCAGGGGGGGGGGTAGCTCAGCGCAGGACAAGACGAGGCAGAGGTCGCCCGTTCAAACAGAGGAGAACGGAAGCGGACGACGCACCCTCGCCCTCTTCGAGCAGCCGCGTGTTGCCCTTGCTCCACGGCGCGAGCTTAGCGTACGTGTGCTCCCACGCCCTGCCCTCCTGCTTGTGCCCGTCAAACGCCTTGACGTCGAACCACACCCCGCCCTGCCCGTCGGCGTAGGCAAAGCCCCGGTCGACGATCGTCTGCACAAACTCGACAATCTCGGGCACGTACTCGGACACGCGGGTCAGGGTCGACGGGGGGAGGACGTTGAGCGCCGCCATGTCGTCCTTGAAGGCCTGCTCCCACCGGGCTGCGAGCGAGCGCGAGATCGAGGGTGAGGTGACGGTCGCTCCGAACTGCCAAAGGCAAGCATCGCGTCCGAGGGCGGAGGAGATGGAGGGGGAGGGTCAGCAACGAGGATGTCGGACCGGGCACGCGCACGTACCAAGCCAGGACGTACCTGCTTGTCGAGCCACGCGCCAAGCGGGTCGGCGAGCGCCTCGATGAGGGCGTCGGCGCGGTCCTTGCCGACGTTGCCCTGCGCGAGCTCGCGCTCGGCCTGCTGGATCGCCGCCCGACCCAAGCTCTGAGGTCACGGCGCAGGACGGCCGTCAGTCTCTCTTCTTCTGGCGCATGCGGTTCGACGCGGGCAGAGCAAGACGGGAAGGAAGGAGAGAGGGGGGGGGGATAGGAAGGGCAGAGGAGGGAGGAGAGGTTGGAGTGGGGGAAGACGCACCAGGACCTTCCAGTACATGCCCATCTTCTCGTCCTTTGCCTCCATCGCCTGACGCCACTCGGGCTCGGCCTCCCACCGCTTGACCAGCCGGTCCCACGCGCGCACCTCTTCGCCCTGTCCCTCGACCGCCGGCAGGCCCTCCCCCTCCTCCTCCTCCGCGAGGTGCTTCCCGAGGCTCTTCCTCAAGAACGCAGCCCACGCCTCGTCAGCCTTGCCGACGAGCGCCCCGTCGAGTGCCGTCGTCGCGCCGACGAGCCCGGCCAGCAGGTGCTCGTGCCGCGAGCGGACGATGATCTTGTCGTCGATGTCGGTCACGTTCATGACGAGGTGGACGTCGTAGCCAAAGTAGTCTTGGAGGATGCGCCGGAGGATGTCCTGGGTGACGTAGTTGCTGCAGGAGGGCGATGAGGGCCGGGGGCCAAAGATCCAGGAGAGAGCCCGGAGGACCCCGAGGGATGGGACGAGCGTGCAAAGAAGGAATGAAAGGTCGGAGGTGTGGGAGGGAAGGTCAGCCAGGCATCCTCGACAGCTTGGCGGGACATTCAACCCCACCCCCTCTTTCGCCCAGCCCAACCCGCCACTCGAAGCTCCTCAAGCAGACGGCCCTCAAGCAGACGGCGGTCAGCGAATGCTCTCTCTCTCTCTTTCTCGAGCAACGAACGCACCGAGCATGACCCATGTGGCTCGCGTCATACACGGTCGGCCCACAGTTGTACCACGTCACCTGCCTGCCGTCCTTTGGGACAAACTCGACCTGCGCTCGAGCAAGAGCAAAGGAAGGAAGAAGAGGGGTGGGGGTCAAGGGGGGTGGGGGGTCAACTTTGACCTGACGAGCCGGTCGGGCTCGAGGGAGGGGGGGGGGGTAGTGCGCACGCGCGCGCGCGCGCGCTGGCGCCGCACCTTAGACCGCGTGAGCGAGTTCCAGACTTTGAGCGTCGGCGGGGTCGTCTCTTGCTCGGGCACGGCCCACTCTGGCTGCTTGACCTTGGGCTGCTGTTGCTGCTGCTGGGCAGCAGCAGCAGCAGCAGGGTTGGTGGCGGCGTCGGACGACATGGGTCGACGAGCTGGGTGGGGGCTGGACGGGAGGAGGCGGAAGAGGACGGGACGACCGAGGGCTGAGGACCGAGTGAACGAGGCAGACGACGACGACGACGATGGCGATGAGGTGAGCAGCGGGAGGGCGCGGCGCATGCAAGGAAGGACAACCGATTCCTCGAGTGTCTCTGTTGGGTGGGTCGGTGTGGCTGCACGGAGGGACGGAGGGGAAGGGAAGGGACCTCGTCGATGAAGAGAGACCGCCAAAGGTCGTCGGGCGTTCCGAGTCAAATGCCCCCCATCCCCCTTAATAGCGCCATCCTATCAACTCTTGAGACCACAAGCAGCAGCATCCCTCACAGCTCCCGGCGAGATGCTCGGCTTGCATGTGTCTGACCATGCTACCTTGCCCCAAGGCGTGCGAGTCAAGGTTCCCCGAGCTGTCAGCAAGCAGCCCGCTCGCTCGACCGACGGCGACCTGCGCTCGTCAGGTTCGTCGCTGCCGAGGCGGACCGCGCTGATTTGTCGTCCACCTCTGAAGTGAAGCTGTCGAACCTCGGCGCAGCGTCCGCGTGGAGGGGAGGTCTCATGATACAAAGCTGTTGGGATACCGGTGCGTACGTTCGGGGGGGGGGGGAGAGGAGGCAAGGCGAGGGGAAGGGGTATATGCGCGGGCCGTCGTGCCCCCCCGCACGCGCCAACCAGGCCGAGAGTGACCCACCCGCCAGAGGCTTCACGCCGCGCGCGCCAGCGTCGAGAGAGGCCCGGGGGAGCACCTCTCGCCTCGGCCTGCGCGCGCCCTCCCTCTTTCCTCTCTTTTCTGCTCTGCGCTGCTCTGGAGGGCTCGGTTGCGGCGCCCTCCCGTCCTCTCCCTCCTCCTCCCAGCCGGGCAGCGAGGCCAGCCCGACGACGCAGGGTTCCCCTCTTCACTTGGTGAAGGCCCGGACGAGCTTGGAGGAGATGTGGAGGAAGAAGATGGAGGCGATGAAGGCGAGCGAGAGGACGACGACGACGAACGGGTCGCTGGGGTTTCCGTCGTCGAGGAGGGGGGGTGAGAGGTGAGGGCAAGGGAGAGCGAAGAGGCGGAGGAAGGGGGGGGGGGGTGGTGTCAGCTCTCTCTGGGTCGTGTCTGCTGGACGAGGAGAGAGGGCGCGAGAGGCATGACCCCGAGCAGGGACGGGACCGACACCTTGAGCCCGCCTTCGCCATCCGACGTGTAGAGCCTGAGCATCGTCTGCGAGCTCCCGCCGGCGCCGGCCGCGCGGGTCGAGAGCGGCTTGTTGGCCGTCTGGGCGCGGCGACTGTGTGTGTGTGTGTGTGCGAGCGAGCAAGGTCAGCCGCAGCTAGCAGGACGCGAACGACAGCCAGGGCCCAGGCAAGCACGCAAGGGACGGACCGGACGGCGCCTGCGCCCTTTGGACGGTCGGCGGTGGGAGGGCGGGCGAGGGAGGAGGAGGCGGCGGCGGATGACTTTTTTGGTGGGATGAGCAAGGGAGGTCAGCTATGGAAGGGTTGTGGGTTGGTGGGTGAGGAGGCGGGGTGAGGAAGGACACGGACCATGGCTGAAGGCGGGGGTGGGGGAGGAGAGGGCGAGATGAGGGCGAGATGCAACCCTCTTCCCTCCCCCCCCCCCCTTTGTTATTTTTCTGCGCAGCCAGCCGCCCCTCGGCTGCCGTCCTCCTGCCCTGCCCTGCCCTCCTCAGCCCATCGACCACCCATCCCCACCCCTTCTCACACCCCACCAACCACCACCATGTCCCTCCTCTACGCAACCATCTCGCTCGGTCCACGCGTCCTCGTCTTCGCCCGCTCGCCAGCCGCAGACCGCGACCTGACCCAGCCCGTCGCGACCGTGCTCGACCGCATCCCGCCTGGCGACTCCAAGCTCGTCCGTCCTTGTCTGCTCTCTCGCTCTCGGCTAGCCAGCCTTCCGTCGTCGGTCCATCGAAAAGCTCTCAACCTGACCCTCTGCCCGCCGGACCTTTGATCTTTACCCGCTCCTGCCAGACGTATGTCGTCGACCAGTACCTCATCCACTGTGCGTTCGTCGCCCTTGGGCACCACCCCGGCCCTTCTCTTTCGCCGCCCGCCGCCTCGGGCGGGCACCTCGAGGGGCCAGGTCGCGACGACGACCCTCACCTCCAAACCCGCTCACGGCGACCCGAGCTCTGCGCCTTGGCTCGATCCAACGGCAGCCAGCTGACCCCCCCCCCCCCCACCTTCCCGCCCGCCATCTGCTCTCGCTCCCGCTGCGCCTCGTTTCGATCGGCCACGTCCGTCGGGTTCGATCCCGGCCAGACGTCTCGGAGCTAGGCGTGCAGTACCTCGTCATGGCGGACGACTCGGCCGGACGGTTCGTCCCCTCCCTCCCTCCCTTCCACAAACCCTCCTCTCGCTTGCCCTTTTCCTCCCGCTCCGACTCCCTCTGCCCTCTGTCCTCCGTCCCACTCCTCCTTCCCTCTCTCGCGAACGAGGGCCTTCCCCGCCCGCCGCTCGAGCCTTCCCTCCCGCCCGCCTCTCCCTCCGTCCCGTGAAGCCCTTCCAACTGACCACCCCTTCTCCCCAACCTGCCCCCGCTTCGCTCGCTCGCTCACCCTACGCGCATGCACGACGACCCCGCTCGATAACCCCCCCCCCCCCCCACACGCTCACCCCTCTCTGGACTCGTCAACCAGCCGGATGCCGTTCGCCTTCCTCGCCGAGCTCAAGCGCAAGGTGATCCGCGCGCCTGCGCCCCGGCCGCCCTCTTCACCTGACCCCGAACGACCCAGCTGACCCCTTCTTCCAACCTCCCCCCCCCCCCCGACCTCATCTCTGCCTCGTGTTGGTGCCCACGCAGTTCACAGCCCTTCACCCGCCCGCCTCGCTGTCCGCCGCCGACGCCGACGAGCTCCAAGCCGACTTTGGGCCCGAGCTCGAGCGCTTGCTGCGGACGTACGACGAGGCCCCGCCGGCCGACGCGCTCCGGCAGGCCCAGACGGACCTCGGCAACGTCAAGGACATCATGGTGCGTTCCTTTCCTTCCTTCTTCGCTCGATGCCTTGAGTGGCGATCGCTTGTCGTGCAGGCCCTCTGGGAGAGGAGAAGTCGCCGTTGCTGCTGCTGCTGCTGCGGGTTGGCGTCTCCCCGTCGGTCTGGCCCGCGCCGGGGAGACCGGATCCCTCCATCGCTTCCCTTTGCTTCCACCTGTACCCGCGCCGTCCGATGCCTTCAACTGACAATACCCCCCCCCCCCCCTCTATTGGGCGCTGCGTCTCGCTCTCAACGTCACCTGCCCTTCCGCGCGGCCCAGGTCAACAACATCGACGCCGTTGCGTCCCTTCCCTTCCCCATCCTGCCTTCCCTCCGTACTTTTCCCTTCCGACTGACACCCCCTCCCCTCCCGCCCCCGTGCGCCATCGCCCAGATCCTCTCGCGCGGGGAGCGCATCGAGCTCCTGGTCGACAAGACGGACCAGCTCTCGTCGCAGGCCTGGGCGTTCAAGCGGGGGGCCAAGCAGGTCCGCCGGCGCATGTGGTGGAAGAACACGAGGGTCGGTCCGAAAAAAAAAAAAACTCTTGTCCTTTGGTCTCGAGGCGTCTTAGCCCTGCCCGGCGTGCTGCTTCCAGGCCAGGTCTTGGCTGTCGCGGGGTCGCGTAGGGTAAAGAGACGTACTGACGACGACTGCTGCTGCGGCTCCTCCCTCGTCTCCCTCGCAGATCGTCGCCTTGAGCGCCTTCGTCGGTGTCGTGATTCCCCTCTTCTCCCTCTCCCTCCCTCCCTCTCTCCCTCCCTTCCTCCTCTCTTCCTCCCTCCCTCCCTCCCTCCCTCACTCCCTCTCGCCCTTCCCTCCCTCCCCATCCCATCCCCTTCTTCTCAAGCTGACCCTTTCCCCCAACCCCCTTCGCTCCTCCCCCCACTCCCTCCCCGCCAAACAGCTCCTCTTCTACCTCCTGCTCGCCCAGTTCTGCGGCCTCTCGCTCAGCCAGTGCCGGTCCCGGCCGGAAGAGTCGCACGGCGCCGACCGAGGCGGGCGGCGATGAGGACCCGCGCTCCCGCCCTTCCTTCCACTTTTCACCCCAGCTCGTCCATCTTTGGGTCTGATCGCGCGCGGGCTCCGGCTCCTGTTCTTTTGTCCGGCTGCGCGATTCCTTCCTCTCTGACCCGCCTGCCTTGGTCTCTTTGCTTCGCCCTCGCTCCTCGCCCTGGTCCACTCGTTCAGCTCTCCCTTGCCGTCTCCCACCCTTTCCCGCGTTGTACCTCTCTCTCTCTCTCTCTCGTGTGTTGATGCTGCTCGACAGCCTTCCCGATGCATCGCATCTGCTTGCGCCTGCACTCGACAAAGGAGAGAGCAAGGTTGAGGGACGGAAGCCGACGACGGGCGGCCTGCTACTAGCAAGTCTGCGAGGTCGAGGTCGAGGTCATGGGCATAGGCTCTCGCAGGCAGGCGAGAAAAACGCCTGGGCGGCGCGCGGGCGCGGGGAATTACGTAATTCGAGCGAGAGGGTACAGGCGATTGACCTCATCAAAGG